>PVJX010038296.1:0-16426 GCA_004027295.1 Dolichotis patagonum
TTATCTTCCCAGAACAGTGGTCACATTTGCTGCCACAGAACACTGACCTCATATGGCAATCCATGGAAATTTCAGTCTTCTATGAGGAAATACTGAATTGTGCCTCTCTAAGAATAGATGGGACCCCAGCTTAAGGTCAGCATAAGGAGATGGGATCTTTAGAATTAAGGAGAAGTATAACATGCTAAGTGAAGAGTTTGTAACTTAGCTGCATTCTGAAACCTCCTTTTTATAATATTGTCCATGCTGTTTTTTTCATTTTCAATGCCAAAGTAAAACCCAAACTCCTAGCAATGAGAAAGACAAACCTGTGGGATGCAGTGACCCTCAGAGGGAGGGACCATGAACTTCACTCCATAAACCCAACACTCCTTCCTGGCTTTCCTCACCATCATCCACCTCGGGGCACCCCACTTCTCAAAGTGCCTTTTCATATCTTCCTCTCTTTTTCTGTAAATAAAACTTAAACTTACTTTATACAGTTGTTTGACTCCTCATTCTTTCTCTGTATTTTAGAGTCAAAAACTGAGGAACATTTCAGGGTGTGGTGGTGACATCAGGCCCACCCAGTGAATGGAAACATGGATGTACAATGTCACTACTTAGCATTGGGGATGGGAGAAGTGAATGACCCAGAAGTCAGGCTGCTGAAACCAAATGAAAATCACGTGATGCATGTGTGTGCTCAATTTGCCCTGGCCCAGTGACACAGGCATGCAGCCTGAGCACTAATCAGCACATCCCATCAGTGGCAGAGCAAGAAACTATGCTTCTGATGGAGCAGCCCAATCATCAGGTTCCTAGAGAAAAAGGAGAGGAAAATTCTCAGATTGAAGAAAATAGGAAAGAAAGAAAATTCAATTTAGAATCGATTTGTGTATTCCGGAGAATTCATGTTGATGAAGCAAGTTTTATTCTTTAAAAACGCACTAAAACATGAATGTTTGCAAAAATGCCTCTTCACATTACAACTTTCAGGAAGAGCTCTCTCAGTGTGAGCACTTAATGTTTGCAAGAACAGAATGCATGTTGCTATGCTACTTTGAAAATGAGTAGAACAAAATAGAGAAAACAAGAGGTTCCATCTCAAACTTTTGACTTTTGCAAAAATTACTTATGGTGTTGTTTTGGACCCACTCAGTCTCTTTGACCACTCAAAGCTATCTAAAAACACTTAAGGATATGACTCCACTTGTCTTGAACAGGTACAGACTTGGAAACATTTGTTTCATCATGGTTTTGTGCAGGTAACCACTGATGTACTGGTTATGTCCATCTTTAAGAATGTAAATAAAAGATAACATCCTCTATAATAATAATACAAAAAATGCAGAAGATTTTCAATCTCTTCCCTTCTCTCTCTCTCTCTCTCTCTCTCTCTCTCTCTCTCTTTCTCTTTATTTTTTTTTTATCAGGGGTTGAACTCACAACCTGATATTTGCCAAGCAAGTGTTTCTGTGGCTCATTCTACTGCCTGGCTTTTGCAGATGTATTGCATACATGCATTCTTTATCCTTATATCCTCACTCTTAGAAATCTCCCTCTGTCCCCTGAAGGAGGCAGACACTGTTAAAAATGGGACAAAATAATTCACTCAGTGTTCATATATCTTGACAAGTACTATGGTTCTTAGATATTGTGGGAATAAGGCTTTTGGCATTTCCCCCTCTAGTTTTATTTCTCTTCCATTACCTCCTCACCATTAAAGAAATAAAACAGAAACAAAATAAAAATAATACAAATGGATGTATTATTAATAAAATTATGTGTGAAAACTTTCACAACACAGCTTGCTCAGCTGTCCAAACCTGACTTGCTGCCTATGTAGGAGCCATTCCTATTGTTTCTGATTCACTCCTCTTTCTACAGGGTAGAACATCCAAATGTTAATTTTTTTTCTTTTCAAAAATATAAATAATTAATACCTTGTAAATGAATGTGTACCACCTTGTAATTGACCAAACAAAAAACATAGATAATAATTTACAAAGTGAAATTTCCTCATGGTGAAATGAATGGAGCAATGTGGATTAGGGCTTAACATTTTTCAGGGCTAGCACACGACTTCCTAGCTTCTCCAATTACAGTTACAGTGACTTAATGTCAAGTGCTTCATAGAGGTGTAAATTAAACAGAAAGTACAAATTTACCAAAAGAATACTTTCATTGCAATTCTAGAGAGGAACCAGGCAAGAACTATAGCTTAAGTGGTTGAAGGGTTAACATTGAGATATGGAGCTGAGGTAACTCTCTTGCAAGAGTGGGAACCCAGCTGTTCAGCACTAGCAGGTAGGACTGTGAATGTTTGTTCAGTTCGTTAGCTGGTGTCATAGTTGTGGAATCTTTAAGTCTAATGTGTGCTTCCATTTCCAGGAAACTATCATCTCGCTGTATAGTGGCCCCAATCATATGGGGATTAATGCATATCAAATACTACTAGCAGAAGATTATTTTGAAGACATCACTTGTTTGACTGCTCATGTATAAGAAAAAATATGACAGAAAATGAAAAAGAATTTCTTATTACTTTACAGGCCTTTGAAGCAAGGAAGTTACCAACTGCACTTGGCAAGCATGTAATGGCCTGACCAAAGTCCCTTGAAGAACCAACTTACCTGTGTCATCCAAAGTTGTGTGTCACAAATCGTCAAGCTACACTGAAGGCATCTTGTGACATTTTTCAACTGTTATGTGAATACAACAAACCAATATATAAATTATATACCCAGGAGGTCAAGGTGCTGGAAGATGTAGTAGAGAAGTTGCAGACAGGAAAATTGCATGACACATTGCCTTTCCTTCATTCAACTATAAGCACAATATCACCGATTATTTGTCTAAGGTTAGCATGTAGTGATCTCTGAGACAGCAAAGCATTGAACTACTGAAATAGGGAATGGAGTTAAAGGTGTCTGACCACAATGGGAGGCACCTGGAACCAAATAAATCTTACCACCACAGCAGGCACGTGAATTAGAGTTGTCTCCTCTATGGAAGACATCTGGATTTGAATCCATTAGTACCTTAAGACTGAGTCCTTGAAGAATCCTACCCCTCATTGTTTTCATTTTTCCATTTGAAATTCAGCCTATTATTGATGCTGTCACTCTGTGATCCCAACAAACAGCAACTTATTACTTAGCATAAGGTTTACAGCAGGCAATTCTGTTCTATTTGTACACAAGACCCTGGACAAACATTTGCCCATTCAACTCTAACAGAGCTCTAGGTCTGGTTTAGAGGCAAAAGCAGCAGGTTCCCACCTTCTATCAGCCATGCTGGTAGCCTGGTTTAAAAGGCAATCCTGAAGAAAAAGAATTACATGGAAAATGGTTCAAAATTTTCTTGCATGGCTAACAATTCCTTCCATGGAAAGAGGGACTTCTACAATGTATCAAATGAAAAACCTTATTCAATATTCTGAGTAAGGTAAATTTCCTTTCAAGTTTACCTTATTCACAATATTGAATAAGTTTCTTATTCAATATTCAATATTTAATAAACTTCCTTCCAAATGTACCCTACTCAAATTGGACACAATGAGCTAGCATTTTATTAACTTAACTACACCTTGTGTGTGTGTGTGTGTGTGTGTGTGTGTGTGTGTGTATTTCTATCTTCAAGTGCTATTGTCCATTTTTGTAAAAAGAGTTATACAAAAGGAAATTTATTCCATGTTCTATTTTTGTCATCATTTTATACAACAAAATATCTTTGTAATGTAGAAATATCAAAATCTACAGAACTGAAGTACAACTAAATGCTCATATTTGACATACTATTCAGAACATAAAAATAGCTCAGAGGGGGCATAAAATATGCAATTTGGGTATGCTACTGATAAAGACCTTGAAGCATATGTTAATTATTGTAAAATCAACAAATCATCAACTCTAGAGAGGGGAGATGTTTGAACCTTGGGACACGTGGTCATGGTAACAGTGGCAGCTGGTGACTGCAGTGATCTTTGCAGAGAAACTCAGCAGCGAAGGGGAGCAGCAGACATAGAGGCCTGTACTGCCTGGCAGTGAGTGGAGAAGGACTTGTTCATTCTGCAGGAGGGAGCGATTGGTCAGGAGACATTTTGTAGGCAGGTCAGATAAGCCTGAAACCAGAACTGCTGCTGGCTTCCTAAAGAAGATACTAGCTGGGTGCAGACACATGGAAATTGCTTGGACTGAGGATAGCCCAATGAGTCGTGTCTTGATGCAGGCTTGTTAAGGTTGTCTATTACTCTCTCATAAAGCAGCTCCTGGTTTGAGGGGAGAGAGTGGCACGATTCAGCATACTGTTTCCACAGGATGTCTACTAGTAAATCCAGAGAGAATCCTGGAAGTTAACTGTTTTTTGTTTTGTTTAGCTTTTTTTTTCTTTTTTTAATTTGTTTTATTCATCTGTTCTTATTTCTGTTTCTTTTTTATTTTATTCTTATTTTTTTGATAGTGAGTGTGTTTCCTAACCTCCTTGTGGGTGTGGTTTTGTTTTGTTCTATTTTTTATCTCTTCCAACTCTCTTTTAGTCTTCTGCATCAGTTTCCCCAAGTTGGTGGGATTCAGCTTTGTCCACCAATGTATTGCAGTCTCTTTCTCTTTTTCTGTTTATCTGTTTCCTCCTTAATCTATTTTGAATGTTAACCCTTGAGGACAGATTAGACATATTATGGACTCATATATTGTATATAGTTTCTTTGCATTCTGTTATATGGTCACAAATTCAGTTCATGCTGTTAGTCAACTAAAAAGTGTCACTCCAGGAATTAAACTAAAAAAGAAAAAGAAATGAGAAAACACTTAAACAAGACAACCTCAAGCACCTAGTTAACCAAAGCAAACCCAGGGGGCAATGAGGCTAGAAAATTTGAAAGTCATATAGGAGGCCTCTCCAAAATGGTAACAGGACAATTGAATGAGGCGCTGGAAAAAATGAAATCAGAAACAATCTCTCAAATAACTACAAAGATTACCAAAATGCACAACATGCTTAGCGATGTTAGAGCACACATAGAGATAAGTTAGATGAGTTTAAACAAACTATTGAAGCAAACATAGGAAATAAAATGAATCCATAAAAAGATTCAAGCAGCTATCTAGGAGAAAAAAAACTCCATTGAATATATTCAAAGAACATTAGACCAATGTGAAGAAAGGATTTCAGATGTTGAAGACATGCTTGTAGTTAGTGACAAGGAGATGCCACAAATGACAGTAAAACCATGTTCACAGCCATCATGACAGAAAGACTTCCCATAGAGAAAAAAATTTAACATACAAATAATTGAGGCATGTAAAACTCCAATTAGCAATGATTTAAAGAAATATGTAGCCAGGCATATAATAGTCAAGATTCTGGAAAATTAATGCAAGAATAGAATGTTAAACTCTGTTAGGAAAAAGAAACAAATGACCTAGAAAGAAGCCAATCAAAATCACAGCTGCCTTCTCAGCACTAACTCTCAAGTCAAGGAGAGCTTGGAGTGAATTTCTGCATGTTCTGAAGGAAAACATCTTTCCTCTCAGATTGATGTATGCTAAAAGACCCTCCTTGAAAATTGGTGGAGAAATTTGATACTTTCATGACAAAGAATATCTGAGGAAATTTATGACCATCAAACCAGCAGCCCAAAATATTCCGAAGGACATTCTTAGAAAGAAGTAATAATGATTACAGCTGCATGAACTCTCACAGAATGAACCCACTAGGAAAGGCAAACAATTAGGGGGAAAAGACAAAATATTCTGAAGGACATTCTTAGAAAGAAGTAATGAGGATTACAGCTGCATGAACTCTAACAGAATGAATCCACCAGGAAAGGCAAACAATTAGGGAGAAAAGAAAAAAAAAGAGGGAAACAAAAATAGGAAAATAACTACAAGGATTAGTCAATACAAATACGTTTAAACTATTAATGTTATTGGTCTCAATTCAGCAGTCAAATGACACAAACTGGTGGAACAGATTAAGAAGCAAGTTGCAGCAATATACTGTATACAAGAAACACATTTAATTAAAAAATTCACATGTGTAATTACCATAATGCTCTGTAGTGTAAGAAACTGAAAGAATAAATAAGATACAAAGTCTTCAATAAATATTGTTAAAGGGTAAGAAACTGCTCAAAAAAGGAAAAAAATAGCTCAGATTGGGCAAAGGGGAGAAGAAAGAAGAAAAGATATGTAAATTGTTATATATAACCTTAAGGTTACTAAGATAAATGTACTAATAATACCATAACATCTTGGAACAAAACAGTCATATCTGTAGTGTTAGGTCAACATTGCATAATTATATCTGGAAATTTGAATAAGACTATTGAAGGTAACTACACAAAACAACAAAATTATTTATGCTCATACCACCTTCTTTTGAAAACCTGTTATTGTTTTAGTCTCTTTGTTATATTTATCTGACTTTTGTTTCTTTTGCTTATACTTTGCTGTTTGTTTTGTTTTCCCTCCAATACCGAAAAAATAGCTGCAAATATATAGGCTAATATATGACTATGACTTCACCTAATGAGTTTACAATAATTGATTTTAGTACATGTGATAGTATGAACACCTACATTGAAGAAAATGAGACATCATGGTATCCATTGCTGATTTCCTATCATTTTGTTTTGAAATTGAATAATGTTTTCATTCTTGGTTTTAATTGCCTTTAGTCTCTTGTTAGCTACTTGACTTAAATATCTGTGAAGGAATTCACAGATATTTTGAAGAAAACAAGAGATAATATAGTAACCATTATTGATTTTCTGTTGTCTGGTTTTGAAGATCCATACTGCTCTCGTTCTTTGTTTTGATTGTTTTTGTACAATTCTTTTTTTATTCACTTGCTGTGTGTAAAGATATGAACAACTATTTTGAAGAAATCAAGAGGCATTATGGTAGCTACTGTGGATTTCCTGTTGTTTTGCCCCAAAGTTCTGTTATTTGCATTGGTTTACTTTGATTTGTTTTGTCCTGTTTTGTTTTGTTTTGTTATTTTTAAAATAAAAATAATTGAAAACATTTTATATCAAAATGAAAATTTAGATGTGTTATTAAAATGTCATCATCATTATCATTATGTACTATTATTTATGGCTTCTTTATTCAAATTTTCTTTAAAAAACTATACAAATATGGTTTTGTATCATTCTACAGGTATTAAACTACTAGTATCTCCATCTTTTGTAGAAAAAATCATTCTATATTATATTGCATGATGCTGAATTTTAAGATACAATTATAATAGTTAAGAGCTCCCATTACAAGGTAGTAGAATAAACCTTCTCTTCTGTCTAGTAAACAGCAGAAGAAGAGACAAAATACTTGAAAAATAGATGGGCCAGGTGGACAGCCAGTATTTTGGCCCTAGAACTCTGAGGTCAATGAGGATCCAAGATGTGAGAGAACCGTGGTTGTGACATCATATACCTACATAAGTCTCTGGTCTTCTGACCAAGGAGATCGTTGAAACACTGAGGAAAAGACTGAGGGTGCATGGTGTGCCTAAGGAGAGTTACAAGGAGAAAAATGTTTCCCAAACTTTCACAAAAATCAGGTTGGTCACGCAATGACTATGACTCATCCAGATGGCTGACACTGATAGAAAATAGAGGTGTTGTATATTGTCCCAAAGTAAATCATTTGGAGACTTAACTGACCTTGATAATAAAAACTTAATTAATACAGTTCTCACATTAATTTGATCTTGAACATTCAGCAGAAAATTCTAACCACAAATGTGTAAAATAATGCCATAGTATGTATTGAAAGAGTCTCTATTGAAGAAACTCAAATCATTAACACATTCTGACAAGAGCTATACTGATCAATGACTACTCTTGTGAAGCAACAGACTTTAAAGTGTTACACTGTTGAATGCAGGGACCTATAGTGCTTGGGCTTGCAATATTTGACCTAAACAAGTAAACTCACTCAGAAGGAAGAGTTTGAATTGAGAAGGTGTTCTGCAAGGGTCTTGAAACATAGATTTTCCCAACTTAAACAGACCACCCACCATTTGAAGCCACAAAAGAGAAAATGGGGAGATGTGGGGAGTGCCTGAAGCTGGATATTCATCACATGTGTGGGGCTAAAGCAAGGCCAGGGCAAGTAAATGGAATGTCTGAAATGAGGTGCATGACAAAGTTGTTCCACTGCCACAAATGTGAAACACCTGAAGCAAGCTAGCCAAAAACGTTAGTAGGCAGATGGGTTTCAGTTGACAGTAACATCATCAGTGTATCAATAAATGTGCTGTTTTCAATAAATGGTTCCTTCTCTCCCACCAAGAGTGGAAGCTCCACCTGACCACAGATTTCTTCACCTTTACTCTTGTTATTTCTTCATCTTCCAACATCTAAACTCCACAGGTATAAGAGATATTCCAGATGCCACACCTCAGTGTTGTCATACCAAGAAGAACAAATGATAGAATTATGTCACTTTGGATAAAGAGGTACAATGAGAAATATCAACAACATCTAACACAACATCAAAAATAACAAAGTGAGGTAAATACTAATTTGTCACCCTTAACTGTATAAAATGGATATTTTGTTACACAACAAAATCTAAAATGAACCAAAAAAATTCATCACTAAATAAGCCCTCAATTTAGTGACTTTCCCATAAGGAGAGAAAATTTTAAAAGGGTTGGATGTAAAATGGAGAAATACTAGAAGAGGACAGAATCGGAAACAATGACATAGCATGAAGAAAAAACATGCAAAATGTGGTAAAGAAAGTTAAGAAGACAGGAGGGAAAGAAAGAAGGAAAAAATAGAAAGAAGAGCACAACAGAACCACAACAAATCATAGAAATCATGTTTATACTCATAAAAACAAGAACAAAATAAAGCCAAAAAAACCAAAAAAGAAAGAAGCAAAGAAAACAAGAATAGAATGAAAGGATTAAAGAAAGTCTACTTCTGCTATTCTTGTAAAGAATGTGGACTGACAAACCCTGATCCAAGTTAATAATATCTGCAAACAAACTAACTTTATGGCATAATAGAGGATATTCCCAATGCATTTTCTCGTTTTAGTTCCACTGAAATTCAAACTTGTTTCTGGGCATGAGAGTGGAACAAGACCCATACTTCCTGCAGCAGTCACTTTACCTCCTGCTGGAACTTGGATGCCAGGCTTCCTACCATCCTTAACTCAGTTCCCTCACCCCAACACTGGGAGCTGCTACTGGGCACCAGTGGTTGCTCTGAATTAGGAGGACACTTGGCCCCAGTTTAAGATGGTTGCCAGTCATTTGCCTGCTCCTGGGGGACATCTCGATCTGAATAACTCACTAGCCACTGTAGGGCTCTGTACTCTGCATGCATTGCTCTGCTCCACTGATTCATTTCTCTGTGGAGGCCTCTGGGATTACCAGTAGTCGCTATGCATCTGCAGGATCAAGATGCCCCTCCCATGCAGTGGGTCTGGGTTCAGGGAGAAAGTCTTACCTGACATCTTCTCTTTCTCCATGAAAGTCTTGATCATTGCTCTCTCCATGGAGTTCAAGTCTTCCTTCAGATCATTCCTGGCTCCCAAGGGCATAACTCTCTCATTATTTTCCACCTCCCATTGCGATAATCTAATTTATAGACACCAAATAGTGGAGAGGGCCTTTCTCTTCTACTTCAAAACACTGATAGATTCCTGGAAGTCTCAATTTCATTTTTATTAATTGCATGATGAGGACTCCATTTCCTAGGTCTGCTAGAATGTGGTTGCCTGCAAATCATTCTTCTCTTTCAATGTGGATTTCTGATTCCAGGAAAACTTCTACACACTTTGGATCTTGTGCACATAGTAGCACAAACTGTATCAGTAGCGTTATTGTTGGTCTGCACCTCACATGAGACTCTGAGTTCTGTGAGAATTGAGATGTTTTCCACACCATTCCCCACTGTGCCATTACTCCAACACATGTCTGTACACAGCATGGGGTCTAGGCTAGTGTTTCATAATTTAATTAAACTTGATTAATGATATGTTGTGGCTCTGCAAATTTCTGGTTCTAGAAACTTCCCTTGGTGGAGCTAGGATGTCAATTACAATTGCCTCAAAACCTGAAAGTCATAGTGGAAACAAGAGACATATGAGCACAACACAGCTCATGGCTGTCAACAAGCACAGTGTTGACGTCCATTCTAACTACTCAAAATAATGAAGACAATCTCCAGATAATAGTTTTTAAAAATATAAAGTATTTTGACAAGTCTCACATTTCATAGTAGTGAAATAGCAAAACAATGACCGAGCTTCATATCCAGTTGTGGATAAAGAGCATATCCCACAATGCCATCATGGCAAACAATAGGACATTCTAAAGCACCAATAAACATAACAAACATAAAAGTTAATTACTGATATGATCAAGGATTATGATTAGTAATAATTGATACAAATAAGAATTTCCAGTTTCACTCTTGTTATTCATGTGTCTAGAATGTGTCCTTGAGTATATGCAATAAGAGAAACGTAATCAAGATAGAATTTGGTACCAGAGAATTGGGCTCATTGCCATGATTATAACTGACCATGTGATTCAAGAGCCTTTGAGAATGGCTTGTGGGAAGAGTTTGCTAAGTTTCAGAGATCACATCTGAAGGAGGAGAGCAGGAATGCCTTAGCCTATTCTGTATGGATGATTTTGGTCGGGGTTCAAAAGACAACAAAGCTTATACAAATTCAGCTGGTAAAGACCATGGTCAGGAGTGTTCTGCTGGAAGGACATATTGCATAAGATTTTGGACTCTGCATTATGTGTTCGATGGCTTGGCAGAAAGTCACTCTGCATTTTGCTCATATTTGAAATCTTTGCCTAAGACTGAGATTAAGGGTGGTGAACTAATTAATATGGCAGAAGAAATTTCAGTGCATTCAAATGTTGAGTTGGTGGCATGGGTATTATTAGGGCTTTTACCCAGATTATGTTGCCAATAAAGAGCAAAGAACTCAAAATGGTTGAAATGTTGTGACTTTGGCCAGGAATACACTCTCAAGTAGGATTGTGGACTTCAAAAATAGATGAAATTTTAATTGTCAAGAAGGAAAATGAGAATATAAAAGTTGGTCTCTGGTCATGACAAGCAGCAACATGTCCAAACATTTTGCAGCCACAAAACTGGAAAATCAACAGACTGTGCTTTGGGGAGAAAGATGCAAAGTGCAATGTTTCAGAATGCTAGTTTTCATGTGAGGTTCCAAAATGGTGTTAGCCACACCAGATTCCAAATGGTGGTAACACAGGGTACTTGTTCCTCATAATGAAGTACACAGTGCTCAAGAATCCAGGCACTCAACACCTATAATCATGAGGCAGGAAACCTAGATACTGCTCCCACTGGTAGCAGATCTTGGAATCAAACATTTGACACTAGTTTTAAGTGAATATAGAATCCAAGAGGTAGAGGAAAAGAGAAGCATTACAAGTAGGAGGGAAAATGCACAGAGATTGATATGAGACTGAAGTCTGCAAAGAACTTCCCATAAAGAACTGCCCATAAAACATACCCAGTGGAGAAAGATACTGTGCACATCTAGACCCCTGATTGTCTAAAATCTTTAGACCCCTGATTGTCTAAAATCTATACCCCTGATTGTCTAAAATCTAAAAACTCTGGTGCTATAACCATGGGTGCACATATATCACTGTCATACTTAGTTTTTGATCAACATATGCATCCATTTTTCTACAAGTGAGTCAAAATTATCATCCTTCATGGCAGAATAGTATTCAGTGGTATAAACCTACTTCACATTTTCTTTATTGAGTGCTTATTTCTTCATTTCCTTCCATATGAGAACCATTCTATGACGCCTAAAAGTTCCACCACATTAAAATCAGAGACGTCTCTATTACTTTTCCATGTGATAATCATTGTACCTGGTTTGATGCCACAAAACTGTAATTCTGACTACTGAGGCTGGAAGAGCCAAAGTTTGAAGGCCAAACTTGATAAATTACCAAGAACTGTTCATAAATAAATAATTAAATAAAAATGTCTAGGTTCAGTGCTTTCTAAACTCAATCCCCAGTAACATAAACACAACAAAACAAAATGAAAAGTAATAAAAGAAAATAAGAAATTAAGAAGTTTGAAAATTCAATGGAAGTCCTCTTTGATAATGTGCTCATTTAGCTGGAGGACTGTAAAATCATGCAATGTTTAAAAGGTAACCTAACTGTGGGGTAAGATTAGAACTGTCTAATTTTTAGTTCATTGACATAATATACACTAATGCAATACAGATATATAAGCATTTTACCCCTCAATATATGCTTCTGGTGAAGAATTCCAAGACCACTGCTTTAGAGCAAGCTTAGTCTTAGACTAATTTGATGACAGCTACTTGGATTTCACTCCTCATCTTTAACACTTGTATGATGATAGAAGAAAATGAAGAGAGTGGAATCGTGAAAATATTAGGTAACATTTTTATAGCACTTGACAATTTCAGAAACTATTTTTACCCATGTAAAAATATTCTGAATTATAGGTTACAGTGGCAAAAGCTGTGTTGCAAAATTCAAAATATTAGGGAGACCAATGAGAAAGGAAGCGAAATTTATTAGTTAGATTTTTGTCCACAATGTCTGAGGTGTCTGAGGGGTGTGCCACAAAACGAGCAGTGAGTGTGGAGCTCAGAGTAATGCTCTTATTTACTGACAGTTTAAAATACTTAGAATTCAAGGAAGAAAAATCCTAGAATGTCACAGAGCATTGTTTGCAGTAACACAGTTGTCAACCTTATCAGCATCAGTGAAGAAGCCACCTTTGAAGGAAAGCAGATCCTGAGAAACCATAACATTACAAAACTCTGCCTAGAGGTGTATAATTGTTAATTTTATTAGAGAAACAATCAGAAGCTGCAGAGGTTGGCATGGTATCTGAGGGAAACTGTCATGGCTCAGCTGGAAGGAGAAAAACATTTTAATTTATATGCCACTTTAGCCATACTAAAAGTGTGCTGGAAGGGAAAGGGACCAGAAAGAAAAGAACATGGACTGTATAAAGCAAACCCTTCCTCCACCACCTTCTAAGATCTTGCAGTCATACTGCCTAGGTGACTTGTTTGTTTTATGCTCTATCCCAGTATGTACATCCCTTCAGTGTATCTGGATTAATCCAGGGTCCTCATAATCATAGACTTACTAAGAAATTCACAAAGAAATTAATTGACTATGGGCACTATTTCAAGATGAAGTTCCTAGCAGGAGAATAATGGTGAAACAACAGTGCTATGGTTTGTGGTTTACTGTTTTCCCACAGAATCATACAGTCATGGGGGTGAACTTTCTGAGTTTTGTGATTGATTCAGGGTCCACTGCTGGCTTATGGGTGTCACTGCAACACATGACATGGGGTGGGTTAGTTGCAAGCAGTATAAGTGAGGGAAAGAGGTTGTCTCTCTTTCTCTACCCTTTTTCTCTTGTTGATCTTTCTGTATTCTACTGCCATGGACTGTTTCTGTATACATTGTGCTGCTCTGCCTTGAAGTCAGCCAGGTTTAGACTAAAACCTCCTAAAACTGTGAGCTAAATAAACCTTTCTTTCCTGCATTTTGGATGTCAAGTATTTTGTGTCAGTAATGAGAGAAAAGTAACCCACACATACAGTCATCCAAAATTTGGGATTCATACTCCCAAATTCATGCCAGGAAGCAAACATTACTATGATTTCAAAACCACAAAATGACTCAATTAAGAAAAAAAATTATATGATAATCTCTCTTATGAACACTGATGCTAAAAATAAAATGCTGGCAAACAAACTGCAGTAAGTCATCAAAAAGATTGTGCATCATGGGTAAGTGGGATTCATCTTAGGGGTGCAGGGATGGTTCAACATACATAACTCCACAAATGTAATACACCATGTTAACAGATCCAAGAACAAAAATCATATGATCACCCTCATAGATACAGAAAAAGCTTTTGACAAAGTCCATCACACATTCATGATAAAACCCTACAGAAAAATTGGAATAGATGGTCTTTATCGCAATCTGATAAAGGCTACCTATGACCAACCAACAGCCAACATCATACTAAATGGACAAAATCTGAAAACTTCACTCTAAAATCAGGAAAAAGAAAAGGACATCCAAAATCTCTACTTTTATTCAACATAGTTTTGGAAACGTTAGCTGGAGCAATTAGACAAAAGAAATAAAGTGAAGAAAGATAAAGAAGTTAGAAGTCAAACTATTACTATTTACAGATGACATGATACTCTACTTAGGAGACCCCAAAAACTCAACCAAAAGGTTTCTAGATGTAATAAGGAAATTAAGTACCATGTGCGTTACAAAGTTGACACTTAAAAATCAATAGCCTTCTTGTACATGAATAGAAAAAGCACTGAGAGAGAAATCAGTGACTCAATACCATTTACAGTAGCATTTAAAAACATGAAATACTGAGGAATCAATTAACAAAGGATGGAAAAGATCTCTGCATTGTATACTGTAGTACTATGAAGCAGGAGACTAAAGAGGATATTTAAAAATGGAGAGATCACATGGCCTTGTGTAGGAAGAACTAATATATTGAAAATGACCATACTTCCAAAACTCTTATACAGATTCAGTATAATCCCAATCAAAATTCCAAAAACAGGTCTCACAGAATTAGAGAAATCAATCCTAAATCTCATCTGGAACCAGAAGAGACCTAGAATAGCAAAGGCAATCCTGGGAAACAAAGAGAAGACAGGGAGTATCACAATCTTTTATTTGAAATTAAAAAGCAAAACAGACCCAAAATCAATGGAATAGACTAGAAGATACAAAAACAACTCCAGACATGCTAAGCCACATTATCTCTGACAAAGATGCCAAACATTTTCACTGGAAGAAAGATGGCCTCTTTAATAAAGGTCGCTGGAAGAACTGGACCTACACACAACAAAGATTAAAACTGAACCCATCTCTTTCACTATTTACTAAACTAAGAATGGATCAAAGATCTTAATATTAAAACAGAAACAGTAAGTCTGCTTGAAGATAAAGTAAAACTCTTGAAGACATTGGTGTGGGTAAAGGCTTTATAAGGAAAACCCAGAGTGCCATAGGAACTGTCACAAAGAATAAATAAATGGGATCTCATTCTACTGAAAAGCTTTGAACAGCATGAGAAGCCATGAATAGAGTGAGGAGACACCCCTAAATATATGAAGAAATTTTCAACCTCACTGGTCATTCAAGAGATGCAAATTAAAACAACACTGAGATTTCACCTCATAACAGAAAGAATCAATAAATCAACCAATAACAAATGCTGGAGGGTCTGTGGGGAAAAGGAAGGGTTTTGCACTGTTGGTGGGAATGCAGAATATTGCAACCACTGTTGAAATCTGTGTGGAGATTTCTCAAAAAACTGCGATAAGAGGTCCCATGCAACCCAGCTATTCCCCTTCTGGGTATCCGGCCAAAAGAATTAAAAACATCATACCACAGGGACATATGTGCACCCATGTTTGTAGCAGCACAATTTGTAATAGCCAGACCTTGGGTCCAAACTAAATATCTATCGACTGAGTGATGGATAAAAAAAGAAGTGGTGTTTTTATGCAATGGAGTACCCCTCAGCCATAAAAATGATAAACTGGATAGTTTTATAGGTAAATGGATGCACCTTGAGAACACACTTATTAGTGAAATAAATAAGGCATTCATATGTAAACATCATATTTTTTCATTAGCATGCAAGCTGAAAGTAAAAGCATATATATATATACAAAACCCAATATATATATATATATATATATATATATATATATATATATATATATATGAGTAATACTGCTGATTTCTCTGAGTTCACTGAAGTAAAAGATTTGTACTAGTATTTTTCAAACAGTGGAATGTAGATGTCTTCTCTGCATGAATTGTTTGGGGATGACAATGCACACTGTATGTGCTATTGTTATCCCTGACTGTTGTACTTTAATATTTTTGTTGTGCTTTTCTACTTCTTTTTTCTTTCTTTTCATCTATGAATATAATGGATTTGAAAATAAATAGAAAGAAGTAAAACAAAGGATGATTTTAGGTGTCAAGAACAAAGGGGGCCCCTGAAAAGAATGGATGGCAAATTTTTCCAGGAAAAAAAATGTCTTTTCCCCTGAGTCTCTGGGCCTTTATGTCACACAAGACCTACCTATCTGTACCCACCTTGGAAAGACAACCATGTCAAATTTGTGTAGCTGTTATTTCCTTGTGGAATGACTGGGTTTTGTGTGCCTTGGTGTCTGCTCATTGTGCAGATTGTGCCTGGAATGACGTGATTGCCCAGGCTCAACAGCAACCAGGTAGGCAAAGGCAAGGTTCTTTGCTTTTTGAAGAAAGAAGTTGACTTTACTGATCTAAAACCCATGAGTGGAAATAAAAGATACCTGCTAGTCTTGGTCTGTACCTACTAAGATTGAGTG
>PVJX010038297.1:0-16428 GCA_004027295.1 Dolichotis patagonum
TTAACGGGGGTGGGGAGTGGTATGTTTGATTCTAAGCCCGTGCCCCGGTAGGCAGCAGGCTGGTTGCTAGTTGGCTCCACGCCCTAAGTTCCAACATGGCGCGGATCTCAGGAAACGCTCTTGCTTCTTGTTTCCCCGCCCTGGGGTGGCCGCGGGTTGCCAGACCACAGTCACTTACCAGGGCGGCAGGCAGGTTACTGGTTGGCTGGGCGCCCTAAGTTCCAACATGGCCTATGTTTTCCTCCTGAGTTAAGCTCAGCTCCTGGATGAATGGAAATTGCTCACATTTTTGTTTCCTGATGAGCTCTATTTTCTGCACGCTCAAGTTTTGTTTTGTGGTGTTTCTTCCATTTTTTCCATGATCTGATCTCTGCAGCAAATCTGTTCAACATCATGAGTTCCCCAATCTGACTATGAAAACATGGTTTTCCAAAAGCATCTGACACTGATAATGCAGTGTCATAATTTATATCAGTGGCCCCCACAAGCTTCATGTAATCATCCACTCAGCTGAATCTAGCGTTTGTGATTGGTTCATTGTCTAGTGCTGGGATTGGCGGTGTGAGTGTTGCACCCGCCCAGGGGCGGAGCAAACAAGCAGTGTAATGGGGAAGAAGCTTGTCTTTCGCTACTGTTTATGCTTGCTGCCTACAGAGGACCCGCATGCCACCCTGGCGCTTGGAGCCAGCTGAGTATGGATTGAAATCTCCAAAACTATAAGAACCAAGCCTTCTGTTTCCTAACTTGGGGCGTCAGGTATTTTGTCTCAACAAGGAGAAAAAAGTAAGAAATTGGTACCAAGAGAGTGGGGTCAGTGCTGTTATGTTGCCTAGCCATTTGGCTTACAAGCCTTGGAAATTAATTTGGAAAGTTTTTGAGAGATTGGCCAAAAAGACAGTCTCTGTGTGATGTAAGCTATATTTGAGACTGGTCAGAGCCTGGAAAATCAGAGCACTGATGGAAATGCTGTTGGTTCAGATGGAGCTCGGGAGGCTTTTATTGAGAAGGACTTCATGGGCTACTGGAGTCCAGATGGTATATTGTGCTTTGGCTGAGAGTTGTTCTGCACTTTACTTGTGTTTAGAGACATTATCTAGGTGGCAGAAAAACTTCAATGCAGTCTGTCATTGGGATGGTAGCACAGTTACTTCTAAGAGCTTTTGACGAGATCTATGTTGGAAATTTAGAGCAAAGAGCCAGTAGAGTAATTTAAAATATTTGGCCAGAAAGAAGGCTCCAGTGGAACTGTGGGTTGCAAAGATTAAACAGAGGAGAACATAGTTGTTTAGAAGAACAGGACAATGGAAAAATGAACCTGAAGATAAGAGTATATTTGAATTTCAGGACATCCTTGTTTTTTAATCTTGCCATGCCATGTTAAAAGTTAATGGGAAGCATGGACTGGTTGTAATCTTTTAATTTTATTTCAATGTTTTTATGTTTGTAACCAGGTTAATTAATCAAAGTATTGTGTTTTAATGTTGAACTTTGGTCACCCTTTAAATACTTTGTTTTTGGTGCAAGAATAAGTGTAAAAAGAATTGTATATGTGTAATTGTATTAATGTACATGAATATATGTGTTGAAATCTCTGACAAACTGGGAGTCTACTCCTGTCAGTGCTGTTCATTATTGCTTTGAAGCTTGGTGAAGTGTCCACTCAGAATTCATTTCTTTGGATGAATTTACCACACATCAGTGTGGATGGCCATTGTGACCTCTTTTTCACATTCCTGCTCTGAACTATACTGCCTGGCCAGTTACTGGGTAGATCCATGCACAACTCTAGCACTCTCTTCGCATTTCAGATGCCTTGGCATACAGACTTTGCTATCCCTGAAAACAGGGGGGCCCTGGAGGTGACAAATGCTCATCCGAAGTGTGCATTTCAAACGTAGCCCTTACCCTCTGCCATTGCCTTTATTGGCCTCCTCATCCCAGCCACTGTTGAACTGATCCAATCATCCAAGTCAAGGTACAAGACAGTGGGGGCCTCTCCGATATCCGAGCCCTTGGAAACTGCTCAAGCTTCCATGCCTGCCTTACTTGCCTTGCCCACCAGGCCCCCAGGAAGGGCTTTCACCTGTGTCTTCCTTATTCCCTCTGCTTCCCGACTGGGGGGTGTGGCAGGGGCCTCCTCCCGGGAACTCTGAGTGACAAATGATCTTTTCACTGGCAATGTCTCCTACTTTATTGGCCTCACCTCACCAGAACCATAATAAAAACCTCTATTTGGAACAAGGCGGAACCACCTTAATGTAGCACAGCCACTCCAGCTTGCTACCAATGTATTTCTTCTGCCTTTTACTGTTGACTGATCTTTAGCTTTATATTCAAAGCAGGCAACAGACTTTTGGCTTTATTTGATCTCCTATGACAACTTCAACCTTTTAACTGCACTGTCAGATCATTTATATCCAGTAGGATTCTCAATAAGGTTGTGTTTAAACCTATCACATTTTTACATGTTTGGTCTCATTAGTTCTTTGTTCCTTTTTCCTCTGTTCCCTAAGCTTCTTTTGAATTATTTGTGTTTTTATTGATTCTATTTTATCATCTTCTTTAACCTACTAGCTATTTTTTAAGCAGTTGCTTTAAGGTTTCCATTATACATTTTAGTCTACCTTCAGCTAATAGTATATTATTTCATATATTGTACTGAAAGGTGAAAAACAGCATATTTTATCTCCTTACTGGATTCTTGTCCTTTGTATTATTGTTACATGTGATACTCATAACTCATAGTTACTATTTTTGCCTCAAATAGTCAATTCTGTTTTAAAGAGATTTTTAAAATAAAAATATTTTATATTTCATCATCTCTGGTACTCTTCATTTCTTTTCATAAATTCAACTTTCTATCTGGCATCATTTTCTTCCTACCTGGAGGAATCCTTCGACATTTCATTAAAAACTCATTTGCTGCCAATGTATTCTCTCAGCTTTTAAAAGTTTGTTACTCTTTATTTGAATTTCATTTCTTTTTTTTTAACTTTTATTTTAAAAGGGAATAAAATCAAACACAACAAAACAGAACAGAATGGGACATAAGAAAGCATAAACTTCAAAGCTAGACAACCAGAGATCTTCACTATCTGTCATATTGTCTCTTGTTTTCTTCCAAATGGTTGTCCTCATCTTTGCATATGGGGAGCTCATACTAAATAACATAGCCAATCTTTTCACAAGATGTGTAGAGTTCACTGGCTCCCACTTGCTAGGCAGGGGGGAAGGGGAGGGGAGACATGGGCTGGGGGACAGGATGACATGAGATGTCTGATTGTCAGCCCACACGCAGGCAGGATCACAGTTGCCCCCAGAGCCGGGAAGAGTTCCTTGTTCTCCTGGCACCCCAAGTCAACCGCAAGGTGCAGGTCCCAATGCGCCAGGGTCTCTCTCCTTTGGGCTGCCGAAAGTCTGTCACACTCTCAGCCGCCCCCCAGAGAGGGGAGGAGTTCCTCGTTCTCCCAGCACCCTGAGTCAACCGCAAGGTGCAGGTCCCGATGCTCCAGGGTCTGTCCCCTGCAGGCTCCCTAAAGTCTGCCATACTCACCTGCTATTTCTTTCTGATGAATTGACCATTCCATTTCCAAAGTTCTGAAATGGCCAAGAGACCACAGAAAGAATTCTCTTTAGGCTCCTGTTTGAAACCAGCAGCTACAGCGATCTGCTGGCCTTGCTTCAGGGCCACTTGAATTTCATTTCTAAAATATATTTTTGCTGGGTGTAGAATTCCAGGTGGGGATTTTTTAAAAAATATATCAGTATGTGTTAAGCATGCCATTCCATTGCCTTCTGTAACACTGTTTCCAGTGAGAAGTCTGATGTCTTTCTTATCTCTGTTTCTTTGAACTTTTTTTTTTCTCTCTACTTTTATCTTTTGTCATTGATTTTCAGGAAATTGATAATGATGTATTGCCATGTAATTTTTTTCTTTTTTTTCCATTCAAATTTTTGACCTGTTAGAATCTGTGATTTTATAGTTTTCACCAAATTTGGATAAGAGTCCCTAATTCTTTAATATTTTAATGTCCCCATTTTTTTTTTCTTTTTGGTGCCAGGAATCAAACTCATGACTGCATTCCTGCAAGGAAGGCACTTATGCTGCTGAGCTAAAATCCCCAGCCCTATCCCCATATTTTTATGAAGACTCCAAATTACATGTATGTTATCCTCCTTAATAATTATTTTACAGTGGCCCTGAAGCAAGGCCAGCAGATTGCTATAGCTGCTGGTTTCAAACAGGACCCTAAAGAGAATTTTTTCTGTGGTCTGTTGGCCATTTCAGAACTTTGGAAATGTAATGGTCAATTCATCAGAAAGAAATAGCAGGTGAGTGTGGCAGACTTTTGGCGGCCTGCAGGAGAGAAACTCTGGTGTCTCGGGACCTGCACCATGTGGTTGATTCAGGGTGCCAGGAGAACAAGGAGCTCCTCCCCTCTCTGGGGGGCGGCTGTGAGTGTGGCAGACTTTCAGCTGCCGGAAGGAGAGAGACCCTGGGGCATCGGAACCTGCACTGTGCAGTTGACTTGGGGCGCTCGGAGAACAAGGAGCTCCTCCCCTCTCTGGGGGGTGGCTGTGAGCCTGCCAGTGTGCAGGCTAAGAATCAAACATCTCATGTCATCCTGTCCCCTGTCCTGTGTCCCTCCCCCCTTAGCAAGTGGGAGCCAGTGAACTACACATCTTGTGAAAAGATTGGCTGTTATTTAGTATGAGCTCCCCATATGCAAAGATGAGGACAACCATTTGGAAGAAAACAAGAGACAATATGACAGATAGTGAAGATCTCTGGTTGTCTAGCTTTGAAGTTTATGCTTTCTTATGTCCCATTCTGTTCTGTTTTGTTGTGTTTAATTTTACCCTCTTTAAAATAAAATTTTAAAAAAAATTTTTTTAAATTATTTTACAGCTCACTACTATTTCATTTTTGTCTGTATGTCTTAGTTTTTTCAAGTTCACTAATCTTTTTTCTGTAGCCTGACAACTTTTTCTGATCAACTCAATCTTCCCCAGGTATTTTTGTCCTTCTAGATAATGCATTTTTCATCACTTGAAAGTTTTATTTGAAATTTTACAATGCCTGTTGTTCTTCACTTGATAATCATACTTTAATCCACTTCTTTAAAAATTTTCCCCAATGCTGGGGATTGAATCCAGAGCCTCACGCTTAATAGGCAAGTAAGTGCTCTCCCAGTGAGCTATACCTCCAGCCCCCTTTCTGAATTTGTATAACAGCTGTTTTCATAGCCATGTCTACAAATTTTACAATCAAATATCATTTCTAAGCCTGTTTGTACTGTTTGATTTTTTTTCCTTTCTTTGTGAGCCATATTTTCCTGTTTCTTTGATGCCTGGTAATTTTTTATTAGATGCTATGCATTTTGTATTTTATGTTGCTTGGTGTTAGATTGTGAAAGATTTCTTTAAATATTGTGGGACTTTATTCCAGGAGGTGACCTCTTGTAATCTTGTAATCATACAGTTTCTTGGATTCTGTTCAGTGTTTTCAAGGTTTTAAATCATTTTCAAGGCACTCTATTTGATGTCCTAGTTTTAGTATGTTTTCCTGCTCTGGCATGTGTGGGCACACACTCCCCCCACCAGTTATAAGCTCAGAGGGTAGGAGTTATGCCCATTCACATCTTACGATCTTCGCACACATGTGCACGCACGCATGCATGCACACACAACTTTGGTAGCTCCCTCTTGTGCATGTCCACGTCAGTCTTCAGCTCAGGACTCCCGGACTCCTCTGCAGCCCTCCAGAGCTTGCTTTCTCCTCCCCAGCAATCTGCCTCACACATCCTGCCACTTTGGCCTCCCCAACTCCAGATCCTGTCCCTTGGTCTCAGCTGCACTTCTGGACTCTGTTCACAGTGCCCCTTTCAGCTGGGTCATTTCTAGTAATAAGCTAGGGTGGTCATAGGCACCTCCCATTTGTCTCTGCTCTTTTCCCCTCATTGATTTCTGCCTTGCACTGCCCACGGTCTGAAGGCTAAGAAGTGGCTCTCCTGGGTAAACCTGGATTTTATTGTTCCATCACGGCCAAAAGCAAAATATTTGTGCATGAAGCTTTTAAAAGCTTCTCCTTGAAAGTTAGAAATGTCACTTCCACACTTAATTTATTATTAAAATAAGCTGCACAGCCAAAATAATTTTAAAGAGGAAATAAACGCTATTGTATACATAAAAGAAGAAAAAAATGGAGAGATTTGTGTTCAGAACTGCCTTCCTCTTTTCCTTAGACCATCTAGCAGAAGTCTTCTCATAGGAAAATAGCACCTTGCAGCCTCATCCTACGGGATCCAGCCATATGCACTCTGAGATTATAGTGCAACATCTCTCCTGGCATCACACTGATATTTTGCATACTGATTATGTGTAAGGCTCCAATGCAATTCAGGCCAGGGTGCAATCACCTCCCATCCATACCTCACTGTGTGACAAGTTACTTAACTTGCATTAACCTCAGTATCTTCCTGTGTGGAATGGAAATAACAGCAATACACACTCAGATAGCTTTTCCAAGAGTTAAGTGACCAATGCTGTTAAAGTCCTTAGTCTAGCCAGGGATTTAGCTCAGTGGCATAAGTGTCTGCCTGGCAAGTGCAAGGTCGTGAGTTCAATCCCAAGTACCAAAAAAAAAAAAAAAAGGTCCTTAGTCTAATGCCTCATCCAAGGAAACAACATACTAAATAACATTTCATTTTATTATTTTTAAAATTAGTATATGTTTACAGGACATCATGATTGCTCTTCAGGAAAAGCTGGTATGTGTACACAGCACATTTAATTCTCCATACATCTCCATCCCTGTGCTTCCCTCCTGGATGCATTTTTGCCCCTACTGTCCCTTCTATCTCCTCCATCTCTTTTTTCCCTATTACCTCTCTTTTATTTTGCTTCTTACTTATATGTTTTGCTTCTCATGTAAGAGAAACTGCAATATTCAAGTATCTGATTTATTTCATTTAATACTATGATCTCAAGGTGCACCCCTTTTCCTATAGATGACACAAGTTTATCCTTCTTTACAGCAGAAAAGTGCTCCATTGCATGTAAATGCCTCAGCTTTCATACGTTCATCTGCTGATGGACATGTAGGTCACTTCGAAGATTTACCTATTGCAAATGGTGTTCCATAACTCTGAGGAGTTGCTGACCAAAAGTTTCCCATTGTTTTCTAGTTTACTTCAATAGAATTTTTAAATAACTAAAAATCTAAAGCCTATGTAATTTTTATATTTAAAATACTCTGTGTTATATAGTATTTACCTCTTGCACAAAATAATAAAACATTAACTACCATTTATTAGTATTGTTATGTGCCAAGGATTTTACATGCATTTATTCATTTATCCCTAGCTCCAGATAAGAAGCCAAGGGCAGCACAGCTAATAAATAACAGAGCAGCAACGTGAGCCTAAGTGGGCAGGGAACATTCAAAGTATTCAAATCTGACTTTTCTATTTTGCTGGACAGAGAAAGTGAGTGTGTTAGGGACTCACGCATTGTAATGAGATGGAGATGGGGAGTTGGTATATTGCCTTGCAGCCTGTTCAACAGTTGTGCTGACATAGAATATAGTCTAAGACAGGCATGGTGGTGCACACCTGTAATCCCAGCACTGGAGAGGCTGAGGCAGGAGGTTCAATGTGAGTTCAAGGCCAGCGTGGCCTATGTAAGGAAAGCCTGTCTCAAACAAAAAAATATATATATATAATATAATATATAATGAAGTATTCCTACTGTATTGTTAAATGTATGCTTTCCCGAGCCCTGAAAGATTCTCAGTGCATCTTGGAAAGACAAACTACTGGGTAAGGAAGACATGATTGGTTTTCAATGTTGTTTACCCATGATAGGCGTTAAGTGACGGGTTAACACTTCAGCCCACTGGTTGGTTTTTAGAGAAAGACAGGAACGCTGACGTGAGTCTTAAATGAGTTGCTCTTTGTCTGTAGAATGTTTTTTTCGTTCATCACTACTAACAAGGATTCACTGAGCTCCTCCAGCGGGGGAGGGGTGCCACAGAGGCGCGGGTGAGCCGCGTGAATAAAGTGCGCACGCACACACGTGCACGCATGCGCGCTTCCACGCCTCTACTAGAACTCAGGCTGGAATGGCAGTGTGCTTGCTCATGACCGTGAGAAGCATGAAGAGGACTGGGCATCATCAGAGTAACGCACATCATCACTGGAACCAGAACAAAATATTGTACGTGCACTCAGTTCATCATCGCTGAACAAATCTTCTAAAAGATCACAAGCAGAAAATGGACAAAAGCTGTGACTTGAGTCTCTCACCGTCTCCACAGCGTTAAGAGAAAATCAAACTTCCTTGTTAAAACCTGAGTACTTGGCAACAGTCCATAAAATTCAGCGATGAGTAACATCTCATCTGTCTTTGAAAAACCAGTGAAATTCCAAGTTGGTGCTAAAGGCCGGCGGCTGCCAGGCGGTGAATAAAGACCCAAAGCCCACCCGGCAGGCTGTGCAGCCGAGCTCGCCAGGGCCGAGGTCCCCCAGCCCCCCCAAACCCCCAACACCCCGCCCCCAGCCTTTGGCCAAGCTCCGACTCCTGCTCCCGGGGGCGCAGATGCAGCTTTCAGCCGAGAGTCCGCAGCTATTAGCAGCCGGCCTGGGGAGGGAAATTAATGAAGGAACCCTAATAAAAGACAGCTCAGGACGGCAGGCTAACTCGCTCCGAGCAGTAATTAACTTTTTTTTTCTTTTTTAGCAGCTCATGAAGGTAAATATGCCATCGGCCCTCGTCCAGTCTAACTCTTCTTTATTAAAAAGAGCAGAGCTATTCATGGGGAGCTGACAGTTAATCTGTTTCCAAACCACCCCCCAACTCTTTTAAATTACTGTGTGATGTTTGCAGCTCCATGATGCCCAAATCGAGAGACACCTTCAAAAATCAGGGAGGGAGGAGGGGCACGAGAGCCCCCGAGGGCGTGCATAGAAGAAATCAGCGGCCCCTGCTGATTAGGGAAACCTTCTGGAAGGTTCGCCTGCGCACCTCACCGGCTGCAGCCCAGTGTCCAGCAGGAAACGGCAGCGGCACTGAAAGAAAGCACCAACAAATCTCAGACATCAGCTCAAGGGGCAGTGCGAGGCCTGCCTCAAGCTCTTAGCTTCACCGTTAGGGACAGTTAGAAAAGGCAACTTAAAATTGCTTTCTCCGTGTATTACTGACAAGCAACCTTGAATTCTTTGAAAAGTAAAATATTTCTGAAAATAGAGGCAGAGATTCAGCTTAGTAGTGGAGAATGAGTTTCTACCCCTACCACCAGCCCCCCAAAATCTAAAAATAATATCAACATAAAAAACTAATATTTCAAGTCATATGTGGTAGTACATGCTTGTGATTTCAGCACTCAAGAGGCTGAGGCGGGAGGATCACCATGAATTTGAGGCCAGCCTGGGCTATGTAGTGAGTTCAAGTTCAGCTGAACCACATAGCAAGACCCTAAGAAAATAAATAAATAAATAAATAAATAAATAAATAAATAAAACAAACCTGTAGGTCTTGTCCAAAACTGTTGCTAGGAGAAATAATAAAGACACAAGCCTAGTCCAATGATGAATATTTGGTTTAACCCTAGGCCTGCCAGCCTAAGGGACTTTCTGTTCGTCAGCCTGAGTCACTCAGTAACTAGAAAGATTCTAATAAGAACTCAGCTTCTTGAATCAACCCAGTTCTCTGGCTTCCCCAAAATTTAAATTCTAAGAAAAGGAGAAACCTCTCCGTATTCTAAGCTGACGACAGTATCCCGGCTGGCTTTGTAGTTCACCCGCACTGTCCCTCATGAGCTTGGGACTAGCAGGGTCCCAGGCGAGTGACATAGTGGATTCCACTCACGCTGTCCCAGGAACCATCTGTCCTTCAAGGGCCTTCAGAGCTCTGGGGCTCCCTGCTCCACAGAGAATGGGGTGATTGCAGAGTTACAGGCGGGCCAGATCCCATGGGTAGCTTTCCCAGGAGGGGTGGGGATGCTGTGTGGTGAGCGCTGGGACTTTTTCCTGCTTCCTTCTGCACTGGGGCCGTGGAAGTTTATTACGATGAAGAAGAAAAGCAGGGATGAGGGCCCTACATGCCACCACTTTCTAAGTGGCTTTTATCACAAAAGCTGTCTGGAGGAATTAAATTCACAGCAACAGAACACAGAGCAGCAGCCCCCAGGCTGGAAGGACAAAGCACAAGCCAGTGCTGTTTCCCGGTGCAGAATTTCAGCTTTGGATCTGTTGCACAGCTATGTAAAGATGCTTCACACTACTCCTGCACACTGCAGTGTGCAGTGGACTGCACACTCACAAGTAGTTATAACAGCTTTTAAAATCACTTTTAAGAGAGCCGTAGATTGTAGCCATAGATTATACAGGCTTCTTGCATGGCCCAAAATTAAAGTAAACACAGCTTTCCTGGCAGAATTATGCACACTCTCCAGCCACAGGCCACCTGGTTTTGGTCTGTGGGAAACCCCTCCCGTGCGCCTCTCTGCCTCTCCTCTCACACGAGTTACGCACCTGTGCAAAGTATGATGGAAAGACTTTCCGTGTTCACAGTTGTAAAGTTTTATTACAGTGGAAGCCACATTGTCATGGCCGCCTCAGAAGGCCTCCTACTCCGAGCACCCTTGCCCCATCGCTCTGGCCGCTTTCCGCCCCAGGTGCAGGTGCCCCTTTGCTGCAGCTGCCTTGGTGCCTGGAAATTGCAGTGCTGACCTGTCCCGTTCACTGTGGCTTCGTGGGGGTCTCTACGCAGGATGGCATGGCAGGGCCTTCACTGCATTTCTGATCACGTGTCATGAAGGTGCTCATGCCAGGGACCCCAGCACGCTCCATAAAACAGTAAGAAGGCCAGGGCAGCAAGACAGGGCTAACCCAGGGGTACCCACTGGAAGCCCGGGACTAGGCCAGGGCCTGGGACAAGGCCAGTGCTCGGGACAGAGCCAGGCAGCTGGAGCTGCAGAGGAGATCAGAGAGGGTGGCACACATTCGAGCCCCGATGAACAACTCACCTAGCCCCAGGCAAAAGGGCCGCCTGGGCCGTATGAGGCTCAGCCCCAGGACACGGCTGGGGGATCGCCCTTGCACCTGCTTCATGTCCACACAGCAGGCACGTTCCCCGGCGAGCCGGTCATGGGCAGTGCGACTCCATTCAATGGACATCTTGCTCTTGGCAGAAAGCTCCATCATCCTTACCACCTATCCGCTCTTGTTTCCTTTGCTCTTGATTTGTATTCTATGTTTCTCCTCGAAGAGAAGCCATGTGATACTGAGGCTGGTGTGTCCAATTGTCTCACTGAACATTATGTCTCAAGATGCATCCGTCTTCCTACAAATGACTCCAGTGTATCCTTTTTCGTGGCAGAGTAGTACTCCATCTGCGTCAGGCCACATTTTTTTTATCATATAGGTCACTTCCAAGATTTAGCTATTAGGAGTTGTGCTAATGTTTCAAGATTGCTAATCTTTTCAAACTTGTAAAACAGAAAATTCTAGAATTTAAAAGTGCATCCACTTTGAGACCATATTGTTAAGTAAAGCAAACAGGGCACACATGTGTAAATACTGCCTTGTTTCTCTGGTGTGAGAAACTTAAAGTATAAATAAGGACCAAAATGTATAATAGGCATTGTGAAATAGGAGGAAAACAATTGAATGGTGTTCGATTGTTCAGGAAACAAGCCAGGGCGAGGGCAGGGGTGAGGGCCGGGGTAGGGGGAGAAGGGAAAAGTTTAAAAAATGAGAAAAAGAAAAAATAAATAAATAAAGCTTTCGCAAATGGAGAGGAGAGGAGGGGTTGGAGGGAGGGGAGAGGAGTGGGGAAAAATGAAACAAGTTGTGTCAAGCACAGGCGCGGATTCCCTGCCAAGACTGTGGTAACTGCCTAGCAGCCCAGGAGCAGAGCTGTGGGGACGCTGCCTCGGTCCCTTCCAGAAGCTCTGGTGGCGTCCGGTTGGCCGGGCCAGGTCCACTCCTCCCGCTGGGTGAGGACCGGAACCGGAAGCCGTGGCCCCGGGCCTGCGGGAGGGCAGCGGCTGGGGCTGCACCGCGGGGAGGCCTAGCGTGGGCTCCGCAAGCTTCAGGCCCAGGCACGGCTGCTGCTGGCCTCCTCCGGGAACTCTGGAAGTTTTGTAAAACTCTCAGTGTTAGCAGAAAATTCTAAAATCCCGGAACAGCTCTACTGGAGAACAGACACCCTTTTTTATAATAAGCCCCACATGCCATGCCGGGAGTGCGAAAAGTCAGAGAGCAGCTCCCAGGAGCCCACCGGCTGGTTCGGCACACAGGCAGAGCTGGTGGCAACTGAGGCGCAGGGGCAGCCAGGGGCTTGTGTTGTTTGTTGACTTCGCAGGCCTACGGCCGGCGGTCTGAACATCTATAAGGAGGGTAACAGTGTGTAGTATAGCAAATACGGGGCATTTCCTTCCTTCTTGTTTTTGAGGTCCAATATTGTTCTCACTGTTTTGTTCTGATTAATTGTCTTGCTTTATTCAATGTTCTGTTTTGATTGGTTTTGTTCAGTATTGTTATGATTTGATTTTGCTGTCTGATGGAACGGACAACTGTTGTGAAGGTAACAGGATATACTGTGGTAGCCATTGTTGTTTTCCTATTGTCTTGCTTTGAAGTTATCTACCAGTTTCACTGCTTTGCTTTAATTGGATTTATTGTTTTGTTTTGTTAGGTTTTGTTATCTTTAAAATAAAATTAAAAAATAATAATCCTCATTTTCACCATACCCTTCTTGAGAACAGACTTTTATTATCTTTAAAATACAGACTGAAGCTGTAAGATGGAGACTCTAGATCCATTGAAAATCACCAGGGCCGGGAAGCTCAGAAAGCTAAGTGAATGTCATCCCTAACACCCACATCCCAGTCTTAATCAGCAGTGGAAGACAATCCCAGAGCTGTTTCTCCCAGTCGGCCTTTTAAATTTAATAGTAAAAGACTGGTTAATGATAACAATGCATCGTAAAACCTTCCGAAGGAAAGGAGAATGTTTTGTGGATCATTTTGTGTGTGTGTGACAGCTTTTAAACTGTTAGTTTTTAAAATCAACACTTTTTAATGGAAACAACGAAAAATCTGTCACAGAATTTTGAGGTCCATTAAAACAAACTTTAATAAGAAACTTGTCTCTCTTTTTGGTCAACACTACTTCAGCTCCTTATAACCTGTTTCTGGTGTTAACCCTGAAGCTTGAATATAATTCTGGCTGCTTTATATCTGAGAAGGGCAAAAGCCTATAATCCCAGCACTTGGGAGGCTGACACAGGAGAATCTTTTGCAAGTTTGAGACCAGTCTGGACTATAAAGTAAAGTGAGTTCAAGGCCACTCTGAAATGCATAATTAAGCCCTGTCTAAAAAAGAAAAAAGAAAGAAAAGAAAAACATTACAGGGACCAGCACTCTAGGAGGCTGAGGCAGGAGGATCACCAAGTTTGAACCCTACATGAGCAAATTAGATCCTGTCTCAAATTTTAAAAGAAACAAAAACAATTGGAGGGAGGGACAAAGTCTCACTCTGTAGTCCAGGCTGGCCTTGAACTCACTATGTAGCCCATGTTGTCCTCAAATGCATGGTGATCTTCCTGCCTCAGCCACCCAAGTGCTGGGATTACAGGCACACATGACCAGGCCCCGGAAAAATATCTTTTAAAGGCTGGGGATGGGGAACTGTAGTTTAGCCTAAAGCTCCTGGATTCAGTCCCCCATGCTGTAAATAAGTGAATGACCCCCCCGCTACTAATTAAAGAGAGTCACTGGATTTAAATGCAAGACCTTTGAGTGGTTTATCACTTTATCAGCAAAACCACATTTCTTGGTCTGCTTTCAGGCTGTTTTCATGGCAGTTCTGATGGTTCAGGCAAATACTCATTTAGATAGGTTGGAGTTTTCAAAAACCAGCTTGATTATGATCCAAGCCCATGCCAAGGGAGCAGGACAGAGGGCCCACGGCTCACGGTTCCTCTGGCAAGGTCCCCGAGGGCATTTTTGAAGCTGCGCTGGTCGGACTGCGGGACCCAGCACGTGCTTGTGTGCAGGGCTGTTTCAGCAGATGCAGGGGAGCGGGAAACTCCAGGTTCAGACTGTGGCCCAGGAGTCCCTGGTTCCTGGGCCCTGTGCTGCCAAGGCCGAGCCAGCCTGGAGAGGCTCTCCTGCCACTGAGGGGGTCACGAACCCCTTTAGGCCCCGCAGCAGCGCCGGATCCTGGCAGGAAGCCCCCACGCAAAGCTGTGGTAAACGCGTGTGAAAGGCGGGACAACAGCTTTGTCCACAGAATCAGCCCTGCGCGGGCTGTGCCACAGGCTGCGTCGGGAAGGCTTTACGATTTTTCTTGGACTTCAGCGCTTCCATTTCTTTCCCCAGCAAATAGGTGAGAGGCTCGGGCCCATCCCTGCTGTCTGGCCATCTGTGTCTCCTCCAGTGCAGGCGACCGCAAGAAGCAAGGGGGACCCTGGAGTAGGAGAGGAAGCGAGATGGTGAGATGTGGGGGAAGGGAGGAGGAGGTGGGGAGCACAGAGATGGGGAGGGAAGAGGAGTCAGTCGGGGAGCACCTGGTCAGGGAAGGAGGAGGAGCCCGGGGGGCTGGGCCGAGTTGGCCTCGGCTCAGTCTGGGGAGGCCCCTGCCACGGTGTCCCCACTGCTGCTCCTCTTGGCCCCAGGGCAGCTAGATTCTTCAAACCCCCACTTTTAAGGATAAAGACAATGGGGATCATTTATAACACACTGAACCCCCACCAGGGCGGTAAGCCATCTAGGAGTTCTCTGCTTCTTCCCTGCACTTGGGACTTAAAAGCTAGGGTGTGGGAGGTCCTGGCTTGGTAAGAGGGCTCGAAGTTTATGGAATTCACACAGTCAGGAGTCCAAGGCTGAGGCAGGAGAATCCTGGTGAGTTGGAGGCCAACCAGGCCTACACAGTAATTTCAAGGACAGCCTGACCCACAGAGTGAGACCCTGGCAAAGTGCGCTGCACTCCTCCAAGGTAGGTGCACAGCCTCGGGGTCATCAGGCTGGGCTCTGGGGAGGGTGCCACGGGTAACTCCCTCACTGCCCACCTGGCTGTTGCCTAGGGGTAGTCAAACCAGAAACCTCAGCCCCTCATAGGCAGCCCACAGTGCATGCCTGAATCCCAACACTGTTGGAGGCTGAGTCAGGAGGATCTCAAGTTGAAGCCCAACCTGGGCAACTTAGCAAGTTAGCAAGACCCTGTATCAAAATTAAAATGGAGCAGGGGTTCAAAGATAATATGCAAAGGCCTTGGGTTCAATCCCCAAGCCACACACATCTGGTAAAGGGAAAGTGAGTCCTAACAAGGCCTCAGTACTTTAGAACACACATAGAACCAGTGCTGGAACACAGCTAGGTTGAGGTGGTGCCCAAGGAGGACGGGCTGACCTACATGCCCTGTCTCCACCTCTCCACCTTGGACCATTGCTGTAGGGGTTGGAAAGATCCACAGCATGGCGGCATGGAGCTGTCACAGGGAGAAGTCCCCACAGGGCTGTCTGAACCTGCACCAAAGCCACCAGGATAAGTCGCTGCAGGCCCAGGAGACCATGGTGCAGCAGAGCCATCATCACGGCTGGTGACCAAGGTGGAACTGGAAGCAGTCTTGCTCCAGCTGTGAGGGGCAGCAACAGGCATTTCTAACTGCACAGATGACTGCAGCCCCTGAAAAGTCACTGTATACAGTTGGTGCAAAGCTTGGGACCTACCTGGGATGGCAGGAGCCTGGGCTCATGTGACTCATGGCTGGTATATTTGGCACTCTACTCTGTCTCAACCACAGCCCCAAGTCTGGGCCTCAGGAAGCACTGTAGATAGCTAGGCCTGTGTGCTGACACACAGGCTGTGGTGATATTATGCTTGAGCCAGACACAGTGGCTATAATCTCAGTGCTCAGGATGCTGAGGCAGGAGGATGGCAAATGCCTACCAACCTGGGCTGCATAGAGAGACTTTGTCTCAAAAAAACAAATAATAATTCAAATAATAATTGAAACTAAGGTTACTGGGCCCTTCACCCATCCCTGCCTCTCCAACTAAGCCACATGTGGCTACAGGATCAGCTCACCTCGACAGCTGGGGAGGTTTTCCAGCATGGGAAGAATGTCCCCTGGTGTCCCCAGAGCAGCTCTAGAGCTGTCCCCGCAGGAGGCTGCAGGGCTCATCACAAGTGTCCCCAACAGCATCATCAAAGCTGATGGATGTCTCCAGATCCCAACGACCAGTGGCCTTGCTCGCAGAAGCAGCTTTTCAAGTGCTGAAAGCATTCATATGAGTAAGAGGCGTGGGGCCTCTGCCCACTGCCAGGGACCCATTTATTCTTAGTCAGAAATAACAACACAATCTTTGAACCAGAAGGCAAGTTCCAGCAGGTGCCCCTTATGTGAAATGCATGAAAACTAA
>PVJX010038298.1:0-16423 GCA_004027295.1 Dolichotis patagonum
AATACAATAATATATAATATTATTGTATTGTATATCATATAATAATGCATATATCATATATAATAATGTATAATATAATAATATATAATATTATTATGTAATATACTATACTATACTATAGTATAATATGATATTATATGACAAAATATATTATATAATATTATATTATATTATAACACTATATAATATAATATATAATATAATAATACTATATACTATATAATTTATATATTATATAATATACTATATTTATTATATATTATATATTATATAATATATATTATGTATATATTGTATACATTATATATTATACACTATACAATATATTAATTTTTATATATATTGTATAATATATATTATATAATATATAATCTTTACTATTTAATATTATAATATATAATATTATCATAAAATAATATTATAAATTCTAATTGTTCTCACAAGCTCTGACTACAACACGGAGTGAGGGGACCGAGCTCAGCACCCACGAATCTTGGTGGGTGGCAGCCTGCCCATGTCTCTGCTCTCCCCTGCCCCAGCAGACCCCCAGGTCTAGTTGGAGACTGTCTCTCCAGTGCATATGGAAGTGTCCTTCCAAATTTACTAATATTTTTGTTGCTTTTTGGGCAGATTCCTAAACACTGTTTAGGTACATAATCAGGTCATCTGCAAGTAGAGGCAGTTTCACCTCTTCCTTTCCAATATGGACATCTGTTTTTTCTTTTTATGTTCAGCATCATTTTTTAAAAAGTTTTATTTGAAGAGAAAAAAGACCCACACCAAACATAACAGAATAACGGGTAGTAACAATACAGAATTCCAAGGAAAAAAGGAAAAGAACAACAACAAAAAAACCACTAAGAAATCATTATTTGATAAATTACATACTGACATCTTGGAAATATTTGTTCAAATTACAAAATTAAAACATGCAAAGTAGACATTCAAACAGTGAGACTGTTAACAGTTCTGCTCCACGATCTAACAAAAACAGTAATATGGCCATCCATTTTGCACACTTAAGCATACATGCAATTATATCAAAAGGGTAAGATTAAACACAACAAAGCAGAACAAAGTGAATCACAAGAAAGCAATGTAAGAGACAAATTTCAAAGCTAGACAATCGGAGATACTATCTATCATATTGGCTCTTGTTTTCTTCCAAATAGTTTGGACACCTGTTTTTTTAAAAAATCAGTTTTAGTGAGATGCATTTTGAATACTGTATAAAGAATCCAATTAGAGTATGAAATTCAATGATTTTTAGCATAGTCACAGAGCCATGCAACCACTACCACAACGGTGTTTAAAACATTTCAGTCTCTCAAAAAAACACTAAGCTCTTGCTCCCGCTTCCCCCACTCCCCAGCCCAGAATCACCACTAATCTTTACAGCTGCCTCTGTCTGCATATTTCATAATCGATGGGCTCACAGCGGATATGGTGTGTTGCGCCAGCTTCCCACAATGTTTTCAGCTTGTCTGTGTGGTATGGTGTGTCAGCTTCCTCCCTAGGGCTGAGTAATATCCCTTCCGCACACAGAGCACATTATAGGTCTCCGCACACCCACAGGTGCCGTAGGTTCTCCCCACCTCTGGTGACTACACAGGATGCCGCTATGCTTCTTGTGCGTATTTTCATTCTTTTCGACTGTACCTGAGGATAGAGTTATAAGGTCATATGATAGCTCTGCTTTTGTCACTGTGAGGCCTGGATGACGACTGTATTTCCCTCCGGTGCTGTGTGACGGTCCCACACTCCCTCACCCACGCTCTTGTTATCTTTCTCTCTGGCAACAGCCACGAGATGCCTCTGAGTTCCCCTCCTGGTCTGAGTTGCTGGTAGCATCTCTTGCACCATGATAAATAGAAGTGTTGACAGTGGTCTTGCTTGGTTTCCCATCTCGAGGGGAACGTCACTGAGGGAGCTTTCAAAATAACAACAATAATAATAACACTCTGAGCCACGTGCAGAGAAGCCCTAGCTCCTCCCCACCAAGTCCCCTCCCTGCTTCAACTAGGGAACCGCAGTGTGATACTCATGCCAGGAAATGTCCCATGTGAGCCGCCGTTAAGCGTAGCTACCAGGAGCAGCTGGTGCACACACCATGTGCTCTGTCATCCCTGTCTCCTACCAAAACATTCCTCCCCGCAGCAAACTCACTGAATGGCCCTCTGCAAGCCCCTCCCCCAGGCCTGGCAGCCACAGGTTCCATTTTTCACTCTGGTTTTACCTGTTTCATATAATTTCACATACACTTTGTGGCTGTGGCTTTTTTAAAACATTGTTTTAGCCAGGCATGGTGGCACACACCTGTAATCCCAGCACTTGGAAGGCTGAGGCAGAACTGTGGTGTATTCAAGGCCAGCCTGAACTACACAGCAGGACCCTGTCTCAAAACAAAACAAAACAAAACAAAAGCATTGTTTTAAAAGATGTCTTTCGTGTGGCCAGGTGCGGTGGCACACAGCTATGATCCCAACACTCGTGAGACTCAGGCTGTGAGTCTGAGTCAGCTTAGGCTACATAGTAAGTTCAAGACCAGCCCGAACTACATAGCTAAACCCTGTCTCAAAAAAAAATTGTTTTTCATGTAATAAGTAATTAATTTATTTCCCAGTTTTATCCAAATATACATGTAATGGCTGTTGGAATCTTGCTGTTGTCCTTCCTATGTACCAATTTCTTGTGGCTGTTCAAACCCTCAGCGATGACTCCAGCACCTCCCAGCCTTCCCAGGTGCTGGGGAGCAGGACTCCCCAGAGTCTAATTGTGTTTATAAATCTGGGATCAGCGGAGTCACCCAGAGGAGCCCGAGATCCTGGTTTCCAGGCGAGCTGGTCCCAGGAGCACACTTTGTAGGAGATGCTGGGGGTTGCGGGCCTTCAGTAAGACTTTCCCAGCTAAGGGACCCCCTTGAGGGCTGAACTGCATCATGTGGGGTGTCAAAACATCAATTCCCAAACCTGACTCCTCCAGTTACCAACTAGTCCAGAGGTGTAGGGGAAGTTCCTTGTCCTCTCAGCACCTGCACCTGAAAGAATTCCTCTGCTTCCCCAGTGTGTCCCACAGGAGACAGCGGCCCCTGACTCTCCCCTCTTGCTGGACACAGCCCCTGCTTAGCTCGGAGCTGGAGGCAACAACCTCAGGGTCACAAACCAGTCCCGGTTTGCTTGGGACTTCTCAGTTTTAAGACTGAAAATCCCCGGTCCTGAGACCACCTCATTGCTGGGAAGATGAGGATGGTGGCAGTCCTGAATTAGTCTCCTCTAGTGCTAGCAAAGAAAGACCATAAAGACGCCCCGTTCCTTATTAAAGCTGCCTTTGGGGAGGAGGAAGGCGGCCGGCCACGTAGGAGTGGTGCCTTGGTGATGAATTCTCACCTCTGGATTGCCCCAGCCCGGTGGCGATGTGCTCAGGAGTCAGGGTGGCGCCCTTGGTCCCTACCAGTCTCTTGGCCGCTTTGGATAATCTTTCCTGCCTGTGAGTCTGGGGCTCCACAGAGACCGGCCCTGTCGCAGTTGAATGGATGTCCTTGGGGTAGAATTCCAGACAGACAGGCCTGAGTCAAACCATAGACAGGAAATTTCATTTCTAGACTCCATTCGAATCCATTTCTCCTGACTCATTACGTTCAATGCACATTTAACTTTGTAAACAAAGTGGGAAGAGCCCCTGGCCACGTGATCACTGTCTCCCTTCCCCTGAAGGGCAGAATTAAGCTTGACCTCACTCTGAAACAAGGCTGGAGGCAACAGCCAGGCAGGGGCAGGAGGGCATCGCTATGGGAACTGGGGCGGCGCCGGCTTCAGCAACCTTCTGCTGCTGTTTTGCTTCTGTGCAACTCGGTTGCCATTTGGGAGATGTCTCTTTCTAGTGTGAATAATTACAGTGTAAGTTATCAAAGGGAAGAGGATTCTGTGACACAGTTTAGGTCTTTAAAAAATATTCCAAAGGAAAGGCGTCTTTGTTCTTTTAGGCAAGAAATGTTTGATCTTTCTGGACCTCTGGCAGGAGCTGTAAAGTGAGAAGTCGGGGGGGGGGGGACACTGCTGTCCCCAAGGTGCTGGATGGAGGATGCGGGAGCAGCAGGCCCAGGCTGCAGGGGGCTCCTCTGGGGGACCGCAGGCCTCCCAGGGTCTGACCCATGGAGGAGCCCAGGCCACAGAGCTTGGTGACAGGTGCTCTGCACTCTGAGCCCCCAGATACCACCTGGCCGGCACCCTGGTGCATGTCATCTGTCTCCAAGTCAATCTGCCCAAATTTCTAATCCATTTTATTAGGACTTTCCACCAAAATAGGCCATGGGTAGCCAAAGTCACCTCTGAGGGCCACTGGTCTCTGACCAAGGATGCCCACCCTGCCTGTGTTTGGACCCACATCGGAGCTTTGAAAACCTTCACATGTGGCCCTGATCCTCTGGCCCCGTGGTTCTGGAGTCTTCTCAGTGACCCCACCAGCCGTGGAGAAGAGAGGCTCAGCTTTGAGCCGCCCAGTTCCCAGGCCATAGGGAGGCTGCTGACCGGGCTTGTGATGGTGGCCCGGGTTTCCTCCAGTGTGGGCAATGACCTGGAAAGAAAACCCAGAAGACCTTGCTGGCTGAGCAGCATGGCTACTTCAGGTGAATTTATTTAACACAGGGACCAAAATTTCACTCTAAATCAGTGACTCTCAAACTTGAGCCTGTAGTAGCTTATTAAATACGGACGGCTGGGCCCTGGAGTCTGGGCCTCAGGCTGCACCCTGGGCCAAGCTCACCGAGCAGTACAGCTGTGCTCAGGAGGAGGTGGGGCGTGGCTCAGCCAGCTCCGGGCTCCACTCCAGCTCTCTTGCCATGAGGATAGTAAGGGCCAGGGTGCAGCAGAGCTCTGGAACCCTGGGTTCCATCCCCAGCACAGCAAACATAAAAGTAAGTCAAAGTCATAGGACGTTTATCTTCTATTTAATAAAAATACATAGCACAGGCACCACAGTTCTGGGAACAAACAAAACATGAACTGGCTGTGTGGTGGAGGTGGGGAAGGCACAGCCTGGGGGTCACCCAGGGGCCGTGCGCTGGCCTGCAGCCCTCAGTGAGTATCAGCTCAGTGAGTGTCACCCACTGCTGGTTCTTGTGGACACAGGGAACTGGCCAAGGGACCAGGCTCTGCGACGTTTGTGTGTCCTGCCACAGGGGTCCTGTGTGAGGGCTGCAGATGCCAGGCCCCCGAGAGCTGACCGTTCCCGGGGAAGGAATACCCTGTCCTGGAGCACTTTGTGACAACTCTGGCTGCTCCCCCAACCTCAGAGCCCCCATCAGGCTGAAGGCAGACCAAGACTCTCCTTGACCCAGCGTTAGACAAGGCTCCCAAGCTCCCCTCAAGGCCCAGCCTGGCTAGAAGAGGTCCTGCAGTGTCACCCCAGCTCTTAGGACAACCCAGTGCTCGCCTTCCCCTGTCCTGCCTTGGCGAGAGCCCCAGCCCTGGAAAGTCCCCTCTTAGTCTTTGCCCCTGCACGACGCCCCTGCAGCGCCCAGCCGCTGTCCTTTGCTGTTGGCCTGGCTGTGTTCAGAACGGAGCTCAGGTCTTCCCTTGAGGTAGTGCCAAGCCCCGCTGTTTCTCTGTGACAGAGAGGTTGTGTCCTTCACTGCCTCTGGCACATGGTGTCACACACAGCCTTTCTCCCTGGAGAGTGCAGCCAAAGTCCTCGCTCTGACACCTGTTTTCTACCTGGACCATTTGGACTCCTTGCTTGTCTGCAGTTTGTGGGGCTGCAGCTAGGACCACAAGCATAGAAAAGGTCCCCAGGCCTTCCTTTGCTCTGCCCACCCCTGCCATGACCTTGGAGACTTCTCTCTGGCCACACTGCCCTGCCGGGCCAACCTGGCTGCTCAGGGCTCAGCCCCCCTTTCAGCCCAGCTCCACAGGCAAGGACGCAACCAGGTAGAAGGCTAAAGGTCTCAGCGTGAGGATGCGGGGCTGGGCCAGCACAGAGGGGAGATGGGGCAGGGGAAGACTGACGAGTCCCAGATGGCCCGGGCCCCCTCTGGCCGCCAAGGGTACTCACCAACGGAAATTGTCCTGCCATCATAGTTAATGATGGGGAATGACTTTGATAGATATGCTTTCCAAGTCCAGGGACCAAAAGCAAAGCAGCCCTTTCCACTTGTCTCCACCTCTTGCACATGTGGTGACTGTCAGAAGCTAGGAAATGAGTGGTTTCTCTACAGGCAGCCCCACAGGAGGACTGGAGCTGCCCATCACTGCGCCTCCCTCTCGGGTTTGGGAGGGAAGGGTCATGGCCCACATGTGCTGCTCTGGCCTCCTCCCCAGGGCCTGGCACTCCACAGCAATGTGACCGTGCATCCTTACAAGCAGGCTGTGGGGCACCTCCACCCGCAGCAGTGGCCTGGGACAGGTTGGGGGTGACTTCCTCCATGCCGGACAGAGCTCCGACAACATGGATGGAGGACCTGGGGGGTTTCCCTTGCCTGCCCCCCACCAAGTCCTCCATGCCACCGTTAGACATTCAGTCCTTGGTGTCTTGGGCTCTTGGATATTGAGACCCTGGGGAAGCACAGGTGGATGTAGTGAGAGCTACAGGGCGGTGCAGTTGAGTTTCTGTTGGGTGAAATATGTGGTGAGGTGAAGCTTAAGAGATTTTTATAGCAGGAATTCTGACAGCTTTTGTTCTCTAGTGACACTATTGATGGCCTGCTGTGGCCCAGGTACACAGCCAGGTTTGGGTGACCATGCTTTTCCCAAGGGGTGGGCCCCAGGATGGAAGCAGGTGACTCATGTTCTGTTGTGTGATTGACTAACTAAAGCTGTGATGAGTGCTGTGCAGGGGCCCTAAAGGACCAAAAGAGCTTAGCAGGGACAGCAAGGCCTGTGGGGGATAGCGCTTCAGCTGTCTTCTTGTGGACAAGAGGGACTTGTAGGTGTATGTGTTCACATGTGTGTGCACACGCAAGCTTGTGTGTAGGATTCTAGGCCAGCTCAGAAGACCTCACAGTGCAGGCGCTGAAAGGAGGCCAATTGGTCAGAGCACAGCTACGGAGCAGGACCAGGGCTGAGGAGTGGGAGGCAAGGGCCAAACCCTGTGGGTCCAGTGTCATTTCCCACACCTGTGCTTTTCTCCCAGCAGCCCATTCTCAGCACCTTTTAAAAGGCATATGTCATGACAACACCCCACTTCAAACCCACTAACAGCTGCCTGATGTCCACAGGAGGGAATGCAAATCTCCCCAGTGGACCCACAGGGCATATTTTCTGAATTCATCACTGGGTTGCTCATCATAATGTATAATACAGGGAAACTCTACAGGTCCCAGGAGAGAAACAAGAAGCTGATTGGCCCTTCCTGTGAGCCAACCAGTTGCATGGGCTCAGAGACAAGAACATCCCCACCCTCACCCCTTAAGCCACCAGCTGATTTGGAGGAACACAGGCTGAGTTGTTAGCAACTGAGGTACAAAAGCAAGTTAATGCTTGTATTGTTTGATTGACTTTGCAGGCCTAGAGCCAGAAGTCTGAGCATCTATCGAGGGGACAACAATATGCAATATAGCAACTATGGGGGATTTTCTTCTGTCTTGTCTTTGAAATCCAATATTGTTCTCACTGTTTAGTTTTGTTCCATTTTATTGTTTTATTTATTAAATGTTCTGTTTTGACTGATTTTATTCTGTTGTTTTGTTTGATTTTGTTATGTCTGATGGTATGGGCAGTAATTTTGAAGATAACACGAGGCATTATGGTAGCCATGGTTGATTTCCTATTGTCCTGTTTTGAAATCCTGTGTCACTTTCACTGTTTTGTTTTGAATGGTTTTATTCTCTTTAAAATAAAATTTTAAAAATAGGTATCTATTACAGTTTATTTTTGTATGTCAGTCTTGTACCCTGGCTGGGCCAATAGTGTACACCTGTAGTCCCAGCTATGCAAGGGCTAAGGCAAAGGCTCATTTGAGTCTAGGTGTTCAAGGCCAGTCTAGGCAACATAGCAAGACTCCATCTTTAAAAGAAAAAATTCTCGCATTCCGCAACTTCGTTGAGCTCTTTCATTAGCTCTACTAGTTATTTTATAAGTTACTGAAGATTTGCTACATATAAGATCATGCCATCTGAAGTAGAAAGTTTACATTTAAATTCCTTTCCAACTTGAATTCCTCTTATTTTCTTGCCTAAACTTCAAGGCTAGAAGCCCTGGTACAATGGTGAGGAACAGAGGTGGTGAGCTGGGACAACCTCAGCATGTAGCTAAGCTTAAGGGACAGCTGGCTTCTGAGAGGGCTTCTGGGAAATGAGGTGACTCTTCCCCCCACCTCCACGTTGCCACTACAGCAGCTTCCAGAGACAGAGGTGAAACAGTGAGAGAAAAAGAGGAAAATGATGCTGATGGAAACTTAGAGACACAGGAAGAAAAAGGAAATGGTGCCTGTGGTGGAGGTAGGGGCTTGTGCATATTAAATACCAACTACATGACCATATTGGCAACACAGTAGGATTTATAATTAAAAGTTATGACAATTGAGACAGTTACCATATGTCCCTCCATTTCATATGTCGCAACATGGTCCCCAAGGCAGCAGTATTGTGAGTTGGGGTTTTGAGGAGGTCATTAGTAGACTGGTGGATTCATGTGGTGTCACTCTGTAATCCACACAAGCTCTCACCACCACCCACTCAGACTCACCACAGGACACCCTCTGCTGTGTGATGCCCTAGCAAGAGGCTTCCCCAGCTGTCAGCACAGTGCGCTGGGGCTTCCAGCCTCCAGAACTCTGAACAAAATAAACCTCTACTCTTTTCAGTTATCTAATCTGTGGCACTCAGTTTTGTCTCTTGTCAGATGCTCAGGTGTCTAGTAGTTCCAGATTCTCATCCCAATCAAAGAATTGGACAGAGATAACCAATGAACTTAACAGCTTAACATTTGTCAAAGGAAAGGAGAGGAAAACAAGGAGGAGAACAAGAAAAGAGAAGATACAGCCTGCATTCAGGACAGGTCACTGAAAAACAAGAGGGCAGTAGCAGCAAAGTCAATAGTCCTCATCTTTTATACCTTCTTTTAGTGTCTGATCCAGGCTATTCCACACAGGGCACTGAGTGTGCATCTCAGGCATGATTTGAAAGGTCTTTGTAATGGATAGGTCATGCCCAATTGTGCAGCTGGTTCGCCATGCACTAATCTCCTACCCCACACCCACAGAAATTGGACAATGATGGGTGTAGAAGACGACCTGGGCACCTCTCCTTGAATGCAGAACAATTGCTGCAGCATTAGTTAAATGGAGTCTCATTTCCTTATACAGCTATGTACAGAGCAGGCTGTGCTGTTCTATTCTCCCTTCAATCGGCTCTAAGTGATGAAAATAAGCCCAGCTAAGGTACTGGTGTGCAGTGCTTGAAGCCAACCTGACAGTTTCCTATTTCTTCGCATAGCACTCTCTGTAAAGGACTGAGCACAGTAGGATGGCAGAGCAGTTAGCTCCAGGAATGTCAGCTGGGTACAAGCTCAAAGTAAGAGGCTATGATTCCCTAGGGCACAAAAGTTTACATATCCAGAAACTGAAGCATCAACCTCTTAAAACACCCTAATTGGGTTATGCACGCTGATCCTTCTGCGTACGTATCATTCTCCCTGCATATTGCCAAGGTGCTTTTCTCCCCAGCTGGCCAGCTCAAGTTACATAGTTCCCGCTGCCCTCACTGTCACTCATCCCTGAACGGCTCCCTTCTTCACAAGATAATAAATTCTGGGAGAGGCTTTAGATCTTTATCTGCACATCCTCACCTGGATCAGACTTAGGACCCCTTTGGCTACCCATAACTTTGAATGTGTCTTGGTATCTTTACTCTTGCTGTGGGTTACACTGGAGGTGATAGATTGGAATTAACTCGCTGGAATTCCAATAATGTTTCTATGGGATTACAAATGTAACTTTCAGGATTATGAGGTAAACTAAAAAGAAGAATTACAATATTTGGATTACGATATACAATATTGGGATTTCAATAGTAGGGAGTAAGAAAGTCAGAGAGCTCAAGCGCCCTCACCCTGTCCAGAAGGAGCAGAGAGCAGAGGAGCAGAGAGGCTCCGTTCTGATGAGTCAGGATTCGAGGTGTGAGCTCCAAGAGGAAAAAGCAAGAGTGCGTGAAAACCAAGATCCTTACAGCCCAGAGACAGAGATGATAAAATGGTTTAATCCAGAAGAAGGGAGAAAAGGAAAGGAACACAGTGGAGGCCAGAAAAATAGGAAGCACTTAACCAGACAGCAGATTTAGTCTCACGGTTTTGTCTTTCCAGTAAACAACATGGACCAAATACCCAGAAATGTGGCAAAGTGAGCTTGGCTGCTTGGACAGCTGCAGCCTGGAGCCTTCACACCACAGGAGACAGGGGTCATCAGTCAGTCACTCACCCCCCTTGTTACTCCAACTGGGGGAAGGTTCCAGAAGCCCCAGGTGACCTGAGGAGACCAAGTTCTGTGGCAGTTGGAGTTCCTTAAGGGATGGAAGCCATTTACTTTCCTGGCTCATGGAAGATTTTGTCCTGCCTGTGAAGGAGCAGGCATTTCTGTGAAGCTGGTGAGCAGCAATTAACAGTTTAGTGACCAGAGGAGAGCTAGGGGGCCTCAGGGAATGGCAGAACCCAGGCCAGTAGACAGAGGACCCGCTGTTCACCCAGTTGCGGTTCTGCTGCCCCCTTGCAGCAGCCCAGGGTCTAAGTCCAGCGTGTAGGCTACCCACCGCCAGCCTGGACACTTCCTGGGCTCTTCAGTCCACTGTCTTCTCCCGGAAGTCCCCAGCCTGAGGGGCAGGTGCAGAGACCTCCTCTCTGCTCCTTGGCCCTGTGTGCGGCACCATATGGGATGGCACTGTTAATTGCCACTGCCTTGTGTTCTGCACCCCAGGACATGGCCTGGGGGGAGTTTGAGATGATAACAGCTGGACGGGAGACACTTGGGGGACCCTGAAGCCTGTCGGATCACATACTGACTAGGAGGGAGGCCACTGTGATGCCATTCTTGGAAGCTGGCTTTGTAAGAGTTCAAATTCACAAAATCAGTGAACCAGCGGCTGTTTCCCTTCAATTCCAGTAATGTCACCTGCTTGGCAGGAGTTCAGGAAGGGGCCCTGGAGTACTGGGGCTTTCCCTGCATTCCCCACTATTACAAGAGGTCAGGATACCCATCTCGGGGAGCCCAGTGGAGGTTAATTCAACAATGTGCGCAGAGCCCTTTGGGGTAGCGGACAAAATATGGCTCCTCCCATGTGGCCCAGGTGCCTGGTGGCATTTGTTCACTATTTGTCCACAGACTGGGCCTGAGTTAGATGGGTTTTGCTCTTGGACTACTGTGTCTGCATTCATTGTGTGTATTTGTCCTGTGTCTGAGCTCTGAGCAAATTTGAGATCATTGGAGTAACAGGGAGTACATTCCTGCTCCCCACAATACGGTGGGTTTTGCTGCAAAGGCCGGGGGTGAAAGTCTGCCTCTTCCACAGCCGTGTCTTTAGGGGCCCAGCAGATGGTAACATGCTCAGAGGCCTTAGCTTTCGGCAAAGATCGGCCAGGATCTGTGTGTGCTGCTGGCACTGCCGGTGGGCAGATGCCAGGTTTGGAACTAATGCCGCCAAGGAGCCCCAAGCGAGACGAGCACTCAGGTTCCCCCAAATCAGGGGCTGCACGACCCCTGGACTGGAGAACAGTCCATGTGCAACGTCCTGTCCTTCAGCAAATGCAGGACAGACCCCCCGCCCCTGTACATTAGCTCCTCTGACCCCGTCCTGGTTGTCTTTATGTGAAATGTTGATATTTTCTAAAAATTCTGTTTGCACTAACTTTGATTTTAAAAAATAATTCAATTCTCCCTGTCTTGATGACTGAGCATTTTGGCATCCCCTTAAAGGTGGCGCCCACTGAGCCCCACTTCAGGGGCTCCAGCAAGCTCCTTAAGGGGCCCCTCAACTCTCTGGGTAAAGGAAGAGCCAAGGTAAAGTTTCCCTGGGTGTCCAGCTGCGTGGGAGGAGTCTGTAGGAAATGTGCAGTTTCTCTGCTTTATGGGTGTCAAGTGGTGGCTGGAAGGAGGCAGAAGGGACAGGGCACAGGGCAGGGAAGAGCTGGGCTGTGTCACAGCTGGGGTGCGGTTAGGATGGGGTACATCACGGCCAGGGTTAGAATGAGAAGGGACCTAGGCTCACCTCCTGAGGGGTCTGCCTTCCTCTTCCTGTGTTTCTCACCTATTCCAGGATACAGTCTTTTATCACCTTCCTGGACCCTTTCAGCAGCCCCTTCCATCCTCTCCTTTTGTATTTTCTCACCCATCACCTTTTGAGCTGTCTGCCTATGGTCACTTTCTCTCTCCCTCTGTCTCTGTCTCTCCTTCCCCACCCCCCATCTTTCTAGCCTTGTAAGTTTATAGTCACAGCTACCGTGAGCACACACCACTACCATGGCCCTGCAGCAGAGCGGGGCAGGACAGGGTCCAGCTTGGGCATGGGACACCACCTCTTCCCCCTCCACCTCATCTGCAGTTGAAAACAACCTGATCCCCAGGAACCCCTTTTCTGTGGGCTTGGTTAGCACAGCAGTCTCACATGGTGCTGGCACTGGGGGAACCGGGAAGCCCAGGAAACAGTGGCCTGGTCTCTCCTCACTTTGCAGAAGACAGTGGTATAAGAAAGGGTCGAGACGGTGATTTCACAAGATGTCAGACTCGAGTACTTGGAGCAAGTGGCTTCCATCCTCCTCAAATTCAAGCCAGACAAGTGGAGCAAGCTGATTGGAGCTGAGGAGAACATAGCTATGTTCACAGAGTTCTTTGAGAAACCGGATGTCTCTGTGTTGGTACTGACGCTCAGTGTTGCTGGCACGATCGTCCCTGCCTTGGTTTCCCAGAGTCCCTGAAGTCCAAAGGTGTTTATCAAGACAAAGCCATAGAGTGTCAGCAAGGACACTACAAGACCCGCCTCCTCTATGGGGGCATCAGCCCTGCGCCCGTGGACCAACTGATCGCAGTAGAAGAGGTGCACGTGTCCGAGGCGGCCAGGGTGAGCTGTGGCTCCAAAGCTCAGGAGAACAGCACACTCACAGCGCCCAGGGCAGGGCCCAGGGTCCCACACTCTGCCTGTGGTTCCGGGTGCAGCAGCCTCACCTCTGAGCTGCCTGCAGATGCAGACTGACCTGTATGTTACCAAGGCCTCCAGGTTATGCTGCTGGAGCCCGAGAAGCACTGCCCAGCCCTGGTCCTCCCCGTTACGTTAGTGGTCCCTGCCCGGGCTGGGGACAGCCTCTGCCATGGCCAGGGAAGGTGTGGGCTTTTCCCAAACTAGTAGGTAGGTTTCACAGTTCTGGGGGAAGGGGAAGTGGCATTTTCTGCACCTCTTTGTCACTGACCTACCTGCCAGCCCACACTGCCATCCGGGGTGGAGTGTTGAGGGGGAACACCAAGCCCAGGCTGAGTTACTTAGCATTTCTGGCCATCACAGAATCAAGACTCAGGTCCCTGCCTGTGCACATGTATGAACCCAGGTGCTGCTCAGCAGTCCTGGAACAAGTGTCAGGCTGGGCTTCTCAGACTTGAGGCTAAGAGCCAAGCTTCCACCAGTCCGAGGCTGAAGCACACAAGCCCGGTCTCAGTCATCTCAGCTGCTGTACAAAATGCCTGTGGATGAGGGAGATTCAGCGTCTTGGTTCTGGAAACCAGAATCTGAGGTTGGGGTGCCCAGTGGCTCTTCCTGAAGCCTCTCTCCTTGACTTGCAGACAGTGACTTCTCCCTGCGTCCTCACATGCTTTTCCCTGCTGGAGCAAGCACATATGGTTGTCCCTCTGTGTGTCCTATGTATTTTTATGACACCAGTTCTTTGGATTAGGGCCACCCTATGGACCTCATTTTACCTTAATTGCCCCCTTTTAAGACACTGCCTCCAACTGCAGTCACATCCCAAGGTACTAGGGGTTGGGGCTGTGCCATGTGGCCTTCGGGACAAAACCCCACCTGTCACAGCATCCAGGCAGCAGCCATGCACACTTGCAGCCCAGTGTGTGCTCTGTGGCAAGAGTACACTGTCCCTTCTAGGAGGAGACCTGCCCATGACAAAGACAAGGAGCAGGGCTGTCCAAACACCCATACTCCTCCTCCTTCTGGCATGAAAGAAGGACTTAGTTCTCCTAGTGTCTCAACCCGCGGGTAAGTCAACGGAGACCCTAGAGGGGGAGCGTGGATGAGAAAGAGACAAGAGACACAAAGAATGGAGATAAGACAGTGCTCTGATCAAGTCTCATTTATTCAAGGAAGGAGCAGCGCTTATATTGGAAGTAGGGGAATGAGGAAGTTGGGTTCTAAAAACCGTCCACAGGTAACTAAGCAACAGTGGGAGGTCCCAACTTATTGGCCGGAGTAACTAGGCAACGGTGGGCAGGGTGTGGAGAAACAGAAATTTATCTCAGAAAGCAGAAACTTAACTAATACTTAAGATGGCTGCTAATATGAAGTGGAGGTCAGTCACTTGATCCGGCCTGCGGATCAGTCCATGGGTCTCACCTGGAGAGGGAACGGGGATGGGGGGCAGGGCAAGAGGAAAGAGAGACGGAGACAAGTTGAGCAGTTCCAATCAAGTCTTGTTTATTGAGGAAGTGAACATGGTTTATATAGGGTGAGGGCAGGAAATTGTCGTCATCAGGCAGAGATGTTGTGGAGAGACCTGATAGGTTGCAGTCATGTCCGGCCAGGCAGAGAGGATCATGGGTAATGTAGGCAGACACACCAAATGCCCACAGGAGGGCAGGATGGGGCAGCAGCAGTGAGGCTATCATGCCGCTCCCTACATCTCCTCCCTTATCATTTTATAAAATTAGGAGTATGGCAGGCCTTGTGAAGACGGCACTTGTCTTGGGACATGTACTCCATATGTGAACCCGACCGAGCCTTACCCGTCATGGGCCTGCAGGACAGCAGTTGGTCCTGTGCCTGTCTTAGGTGGCTGGAGGTGTAACACAAATGTCCAAGTTGCCCGTCTCTGGCTGCCCGTCTAGTACCTCAAGGCATCTGGGCCACATCATCAATATGGGCCATTTGTGGGAATCGTTTCCCAATAAGTTTGTTGATCTGCCATCTCCAGTTGATGATAATGTACCTGAATGGGCTTTGCCATGAATGCGTCAATTCTATCCTTAAGAAGCCTCATGATCCTCTGGAAGATGCAAGGGCCAACAGTCAGAAATAACAATAAGGCAGCTAGGGGTCCCAGAAGGGGGGCAATATAAGGGAAGAGGCCCCCCCACATGGAGGAGAAGGGGCTAGTAGCCATTTGTTGCTGACAATGTCGGAGTCCATCGTCTAGTTCTTGGAATTTTCCACGCACAAGGCCAGACTGGTTGACATAAAAGCAGCACTTTTCCTGTAAGGCAAGACAGATCCCTCCCTGTTCTGCTGTGAGTAGGTCTAGCCCTCGTCTATTTTGTAGGACGACCTCAGCTAAGGAGTCTAGTTGATTTTGGAGAGTCTGTATAGTGAAGGATAAGGCTTGAACATCTTCAGACAATTGGTTAGATAAGTCAGAATATTTGTCTAGGGCAATGGCAAGGCCAGCAGTCCCTGTGGCTACAGCGCCAGTGAGGCCTATTCCCACCAAGAGCAGGATTAGCATTATCGCTCTTTTTTGGTGGCCAGCGATATAATCGAATGTTGGTACTGGGATAGGTTGGTCACCTGGGACAATATCTATGTCGGGCAGGAGGGAAGCGGTTATGCATGTACCTGTCCAGTTGGATGGAAGATAAGTATAGGCTCTATTATTGCCGCAGACAAAAATGTGTCCTGTCGGGGGGCACAAGGGGCCCGTATGATTGACAAATAAGACACAGGCGGTGGACAGGAGATGGCCCATATCTATAAGGGTGGAATCATTTTGAAGAGAGCCCTGAAGGCAGGTAATGGATATGTTAGGTGTTATCAATGGCTGGACCAGAAATGATTGGGAAGGTCATGAGAGGGGTCAATTGTTGAGTTGGAAGGGATGGCTAAGGGCATAGGAGTGCCTAAGGCCATACATAACCAGCAATCCTGCACTAAAGCAGGGTTAGTGAGATTAAGTACATGGTGAGTGGCTGAAAGGATATCATAAGTTTGTGGGTCTAAATCCATAGGGCGAATATAACCTGAAAGATCTTCTTTCTTTTTATGCGGTTTAATTGCAGCCTGACAGGCAGAATTTGCATTTTCGTAAGCCAAATGTTTGATTAGATCAGGATTGTTCTCAGAGGAGCCAAAAAGACGCTCAGTTGCCTGTAGGAGGCAATCAACAAAGTCACAAAAAGGCTCTTCGGGTTTTTGTTTAATTTTTGTGAGAGAAGAAGCAACTCTGCCACCAGAAGGGAGCTTTCTCCAGGCTGTAGTTGCTGCTAGGGTAACTTGTGCAAAAAGGCCTGCCTCATA
>PVJX010038299.1:0-16427 GCA_004027295.1 Dolichotis patagonum
TTGTGTCCATTTATTTATAAATATCTTAATGTGATCATTCTCTATAGCTGAGTAGTACTCCATTGTATAAAAATGCCACAACTTTTTTATCCATTCCTCAGTTGATGGGCACTTAGGTTGTTTCCAAGATCTGGCTATTACAAATTGTGCTGCTATAAACATGGGTGCACATATATCACTGTGGTATGATGTTTTCAGACCTTCTGGGAATATGCCTAGAAGTGGGATAGCTGGGTCAAATGGGACCTCCAAACCCAGCTTTTTGAGGAATCACCAGACTGACCTCCACAGTGGTTGCACCAGTCTACACTCCCACCAACAGTGCAGAAGAGTTCCTTTTTCCCCACAGCCTCTCCAGCACTTGTTGTTGGTAGTTTTTTTTTTTATCCTGGCCATTCTTTCAGGGGTGAGATGGAATCTCAGTGTGGTTTTAATTTGCATTTCTCTCATGTCTAATGATGATGAACATTTTTTCATGTATGTATTTGTCATTCGTATTTCTTCATCTGAGAACTGTGTATTCATTTCAGATGCCCATTTTTGGATTGGGTCTTTGAATTTCGAGGGTCTGATTTTTTTTTAATTCTTTATAATTTCTAGACAGAAGTCCTTTGTCTGAGGGACTGTCCATTAAGATTTTTTCCCAATTTGTGGGTTTTCTTTTCACTCTGCTGGAAATCTCTTTTGACGTGCAGAAACTCTTTAATAAGATGTGGTCCCAGTTATTGATTCTGGGAAGTATTTCCTGTGTAGTTTGATTCTTGTTCATGAATTCTCTTCCTACCTCTATATCTTTGAGATTTTTACCCACTTTCTCTTCCAGCAGATTTAGTGTTTCTGTTTAATATTTAGATCTTTGATCCATTTAGATTTTAGTTTAGTACATGGTGATAGGCATGGGTCTAGTTTTAGTCTTCTGCATATGGATAGCCAGTTTTTCCAGCACCATTTGTTAAAGAGACTGTCATTCTTCCAGTGAGCATGTTTGGCCCCTTTATCAGAGATAAGGTGGTTGAGTGAGTTTGTGGTTGTGGTTGTATCTTCCAATCTATTCCACCGATCTTCAGGTCTGTTTTTATTCCAGTACTATGTTGATTTTATTACTGTAGCTTTGTAGTATAATTTCAAATCAGGGATTGTGATGCCTCCTGCCTTGCCTTTGCTGCTTAGAATTGCCTTTGCTATTCTAGGTCTCTTCTGGTTCCAGATGAATTTTAGGAGTGATTTCTCTAGATCTATGAGGTATGCTAGTGGTATTTTGATTGAGATTGCATTGAATCTGTATAGTAATTTTGGGAGAATGGCCATTTTTACAATGTTTGTTCTTCCTATCCATGAACAGGGGATGCCTTTCCATTTTCTGACGTCCTCTTTGATTTCTTTTTCCAGGGTATTATAATTTTCCCTATATGGCTCTTTTACTTCTTTTGTGAGATTAATTCCTAAGTATTTCATTTTTTTGCATGCTAGTGTGAAGGGTGTGGCTTCTCTTACCTCTCAGTATTTTTGTTGTTAGTGTATAGGAATGCTATTGATTTTTGAGTATTGAGTTTGTATCCAGCTACATTGCTGAATTTATTTATTATATCTAGGAGTTTTTCAATGGAGTTTTGGGGGTCTTCTATGTAAAGTATCATGTCATCTGCAAATAATGATAATTTAATTTCCTCTTTTCCTATCTTTGCTCCTTTTATTTCTTTCTCTTGTCTAATTGCTCTGGCTAGTATTTCCAGTACTATGTTGAATAGGAGCAGTGACAGGGGACATCCTTGTCTTGTACCTGATTTTAAGGTAAAGGCTTTCAGTTTTTGCCCATTTAATATGATACTGGCTGTAGGTTTGTCATAGATGGCCTTTATCATATTGAGGTAAAGACCCTCTATTCCAATTCTCTGTAAGGTTCTTATCATGAATGAGTGTTGGACCTTATCAGAAGCTTTTTCTGCATCTCTAGAGATGATCATGTGGTTTTTACTTTTGGCTCTATTGATGTGGGGAATTACATTTATTGATTTGCATATGTTGAACCATCCCTGCATTCCTGGGATGAATCCCACTTGGTCAGGGTGAATAATCTTCTTGATGATTTGCTGCATCCTGTTTGCTAATATTTTATTTAGAATTTTTGCATCTATGTTCATCAGGGAGATTGGCCTATAGTTCTCTTTTTCAGTTGGGTCTTTCTCAGGTTTTGGTACTAGAGTAATATTTGCTTCCAGGAATGCCTTAGGAAGAATTGCTTCCCTTTCAATTTCATTGAAGAGTTTGAGGAGTGTTGGCATTAAGTCTTCTTTGTATTTCTTGTAGAATTCTGCAGTGAATCCATCTGGGCCTGGACTCTTCTTTGTTGGCAAGGTCTTAATTACATTTTCAATTTCATTAATAGAAATTGGGTTATTCAGCAGTTTTACATCTTCCTGATCCAGCTTTGGTAGTTCATATGTATCTAGGAATCTGTCTATTTCTTCAGTGTTACCGAACCTATGAGAGTAGAGGTTTTCGAAATAGGTGTTGATGATCTTCTGTATTTCCACAGAGTCTGTGGTAATTTCACCTTTTTCATTCCTTATTGCATGAATTTGAGTTTTTTCTTTGCTTTTTTGAATAAGGTTGGCCAGGGGCTTATTAATTTTATTTATTCTTTCAAAGAACCAACTCTTTGATTCATTGATCCTTTGTACTGTTTTCTTAGTCTCTATTGCATTAATTTCTGCTCTGATCTTTATAATTTCCTCCCTTCTTTTGGCTTTGGGTTTGGCTTGCTCTTCTTTTTCCAGATGTTTGAGTTGTAGCATCAGGTTGTTTATTTGTGTTTGTTCTGTCGTCCTGATGTGGGAACTCAGTGCAATAAATTTTCCTCTGAGTACTGCTTTCATTGCATCCCACAAATTCTGGTAGGTTGTGTCTGTATTTTCATTGACTTGTAAATATTGTTTAATTTCTTCTTTAATTTCCTCTGTGACCCACTGATTGTTTAAGAGTGTATTACTCAGTTTCCATGTGTTTGTGAGGTTTTTGCAGTTGCTTTTATCGTTAATTTCTAATTTCATGGCACTATGATCCGATAACATGCATGGGATAATTTCAATTCTTTTGCATTTACTTAAATATGTTCTGTGGGCTAGTATATGGTCTATTTTAGAGAATGTGCCATGTACTGCTGAGAAGAATGTATATTCTGATGTTGTTGGATGGAAAACTGTATATACATCTATCAAGTCCTTTTGTTCACAGGTATGATTCAGTTCTGTTATTTCTTTGCTGATTTTCTGTCTAGTTGATCTGTCCCTCTGTGTCAGTGGCATGTTAAAACCTCCTGTTATAATTGTGTTATTGCTTATTTGACTTTTCATTTCTGTTAATATTTGCTTTGTATAGCTGGGTGCTCTGGAATTTGGTGCATATATATTTAAGACTGTTATCTCTTCCTCTTGAAGTTTTCCCCTAACTAGTATGTAGTGACCTTCTTTATCTCTTTGGATCATTCTTGGTTTGAAATTCACATTGTCTGCAAACAGGATTGCTACTCCTGCTTTTTTTTGGTTTCCTGTTGCGTGAACTGCTGTTTTCCATCTTTTGACTTTCAGTCTGTGGGTTTCATTTTGGGTAAGATGGGTTTCTTATAGACAGCATATGGTTGGATGTTGTTTCTTGATCCATTCTGCCAATCTGTTTCTTTTGATTGGTGAGTTGAGGCCATTTACATTAATGGTTATAACTGTTATATATTGGTTTATTGTTGACATGTTATTATTTTGCTGTTGTATCTTTAGCTTTCCATTCTATTTAATTATCTACCTTGCTTGGTGGGTTTATCCTATGTGTATCTAGAATATCTTTCAGTATTCCTTGTAGGGTTGGTTTTGTGGTCATGAAATTTTTCAGCTATTCTTTGTCATGGAAGTATCTTATTTCTCCATCCATTTTGAATGACAGTTTTGCAGGGTACGTCAGTCTGGGTTGGAAGTGATTTTCCTTTAGAATCTGAAATACTTCACTCCATGCTCTTCTTGACTGCATTGTTTGTGTTGAGAAGTCTGCTGTGATTCTGATAGGTTTTCCTTTGTAGGTGATCTGTCTTTTCTTTCTAACAGCTTTCAGTAGTCTGTTCTTATGGTGGGTTTCTGGGATGGTAATTATTATGTGTCTGGGTGTAGTTTTATTTTGGTTATGGCTATTTGGAGTTCTGTATGCTTCACTAATCCAAATGTCAGTTTCCATTCTCATATTTGGGAAGTTTTCAGCTATTACTTCTGTAAACATCCTCTTGATATCATTTGGGCTGTCCCATTCTTTTTCATTTATCCCTATGAATCTTATGTTATTTTTCTTTGCATCATCTTGTAGCTGTTGAATTGTTGTTTCCTGACTCTTTGTTATTTTTAAAAGATCTTTCCTTTCCTTTTCACTAGCTGTGATCTTATCTTTGAGGTCTGAAATTCTATCTTCACTTTCATTGAGGCGGTTTTTAGAGCTTTCAATAGAATTTTTGATTTCCCGTATATGTGTTTGAATCTGCTTTATGTATTCTGCTTGTTTCTTATAGTGTTCATTCAGGGATTCTATCTGTTTGCTTTGTTCCTCTAATTTTTTAGGTGTGTCTTCACTAGATGTATTCACTCTTTCACTACTTTTATCATTTCTTCTTTTACCTGGGCAATTATTTCTAATTTGAATTTCTCTATAGCTTCCCCTAGTTGCTTCTTTATTTCAGTTGATATCATTTCAGTCATTTCAGGTATATGGCTTCTATTTTCTTCTATGTACATGGCTCCCAGGCTTTCTTGGGATGGGCTGGTGATTTGAGCCTGCCTTTTGGTCTTTCCTTTTGTCATTTTTCTTTATTTCCTTGATTTGAGTGGTGTTCCAAAGCGTCCTTTGGGTGTGTTGCAAATCTCCTCCTGCACCCTCAGCCACTGGAGCAGTCTCAGCTCCTCTGCAGGTACTTGGCCCCCTAAATTTAGAGGCAGAAGCAGGGTGTGGAGAACTGGGGCCAGAGAAAACCCTAGGGCACAATCCCCTGTCCTAGGGGTGTGGATATGAACTCAGCAGCTGACAGTGCTGGTTGCAAGCTGTCCCCAGGCCAGCCCAGTTGAGCCCAGAGTCCTTGAGCAAGGTTCTTGCCTCCTGGACCGAAACAAGGCCACTGAGCGTGGTTGACTGAGGCCTTGCAATCTGCTGGACCCAGTCCAGTGTCTCAGTAGCTCCCCAGGAACTCAAAAGCTGGAATGTAGGTCCCAAACTTTCCCCAGGTCACAGGAACTCACCTCAGGCAGTCTCCACCTTTCTACAGATTCTTCACTTTCTTAATTGAGATGCAGAAGCTGGGCATGGAGAACTGGGCCGGCAGAGCCCCCCCGGGGCACTATCCCCTGTCCTAGGGGTGTGGATATGAACTCTGCAGCCGGCATGCTGGTCACAAGCTGTTCCCAGGCCAGCGCAATTGAGCCCAGAGTCCTCGAGCAAGGTTCCTGCCTCCTGGACTGAAACAAGGCCTCGGAGCGCGGCTGACTTAGGCCCTGCCATCCACTGGACCCAGTCCACTGTCCCGGTAGCTCCCCAGGAACTCCTCATTTAACCTTTCTATGTCTATGTTTTCTCTTCTGTAAAATAAGATTATATGAAGAAGTGAGGAGACTGAATAAATTAGCATATGAAAGGCATGTAAAACAGTGGCATATAACAAATACTGTATTAGTATGATAAACATAGAGTGCCAGAGATCAATTCAATTTGACCTCCTCAACTCATTATTTAGCAGTGCAGTGCAAAGATGTACATGTATGATAGATGTTTTCACAGTAAAATGTAGGCAGATAGCTTCATTTAATTTGTTTCTTCCTTAATGCCAGAATCTTCAGTGGCACACAACATACTTTTTTGGTTCTCTTCTGCTCAATTCTATAGAAATGAATGAACAGAAGAAAAGTCATTAAATTGTCAGGTAGGCAAGCCACTTTTTAAATTCTAGTCACAGATTAGTTTTAAGTCACAAAAATTGTTGTTACTTTAGGTCTTGCAGAAAACAAAACTATTATGGGCTTTTTCAATATGTTTATCCCAATCAGGGCCTCCCTGGGTGGTTACAACAGCTTGTGTGCAGCTCTGCCTTGTGTTAAGAAGGGGCATCCATCAAGGTGTAGGTACCTGAGACAAATGTCTCTCCTCGCTTCTCAGAAATGCATATTTCAGTATAATTTTCTGTTTATGGAATGTGATTTTGCTCGAAGCATTAAGATAATTATAGGTGATCTTTTAAATGTCTTATGTAATATTTAATAATTATAATTTCTGTTATGATTTAAATCTCAGTGTTCCCCCAAGGCCTCATATGTGCGCAGATGATGCTTTTGAAATGTGATAGGATTGTGTGGCAGTAGAGTTGATTTGCTATTCAGGGGTGAAGTCTGGTTGTTAGAGGTGGGTCACTGTTGGCCTGACCTAGAAGGTTCTAGCTTCCCTTCCTGGCTCCTCCCTGGACACTCTCTGCTTCCTCCTGCCATGTCATGACTTTTTTTCTTCTATTCAGGGCCTTCTACCACGCTGCTAAACATACAAGGACTAAACTTCTGAATGTGAGCCAAAATAAACATTTCTTCCTTTGCTTTGGGAGTGTCAGATATTATGTCTTGGCAATGAAGAAAATAAACAAGACAAATTTTGGTACCAGAAAAAATGACTCAGAATTCTCTGGAACCAGTTCATGGGAGGAATTTGGAAAGGTTTGGAGATGACAGCTGGAGAGGCAGCCCTGGTATGCTGAGCTTGAAGGGAGGTTCTGGTTAGAGCTCAGATGACTAGAATGCTCATAGTAATGCAGCTGGTAAAGACCAGGCTCATTAGCAATAAGACTGCAGGTCATGTGTGTTATACTCTGGCTGAAAGTGTGTGTACATTTTGCTTATGTCCTACAACTTTGCAGAAGACTGAAGTTAACGGCAGTAGACTAGTAAATCTGGTAGAGGAAGTTTCGAGGCAGTCCAGCATTCAGGCTGTAGCATGGTTATGCTTGCTGCTTTTAGTGAGATATCGTGTGAGAAACAGGATCAAAAAGCCCATTTTAAAAGTTTGCAGTTTCACCAGAAAGCCTGCCTCCCACAAAGATGAAGCAGAGGAAACTGGTTGCTGAACAGATTAGCATTAAAGAGAAGCCAAGCACTTTACCAGAAGACAATAGAAAAAATGGCCAGAGAGCTTCACAGGACCAAGACCCCACCACTGGCAAGCTCAGAATTGTAGCAGTGAAAGACTTTGCTTTGAGAAGAGAGCCCCAAGGTAGCTAGCTCAAGAAGGGCCATCCAGGTAACTAGCTGCCTGGGCTTTCGGTTACAGTGTTTAGCCATTCAGATAGTCACAGGCCACAATTCAGTTGCAGCCACAATTCAAGCAAGCCTGAGTACTGCTTCAGCTGGTAACATACCTTGGCATCATCCACATGGTACAAATATTACAGGTAAGCAAAGTGTGAGGATTGTGGGCTCAGAAAGGTTTCCACCCAGATATTAGAAGATGGGCTGGCAAGCCAGGAAGTGTGCCTAAAGCTATGAAAGTGAAGCCAAAAGTGTATAGTGGAGGTCCCAAAAGGTTGAAAAAGCCACAGGTATGGAACATCTGAGGAGAGCCATAAGAAGGAAGCAAGGCCAGCCCAAGAGAGAACCTATGGGAGCTACAACCACCAGTGATGGTATAGGACTGGGGCTGTGCCACAGTTTGGCCTGGGTACAGGACATAATACTAAAGACCATAGGTAATGTTTACTATGCTGAGTTTTAGTCTTCTGTAGGTCCCACTAGTTTCTATCCCCATATTTCTCCCTCTTAGAATGGGAATGTTTTTCCTGTACTATTGTATTTACATCCGTAAAATTTTGAGTTTTATAGGGGCTTGCAACTAAGGGTTTGAGTTTCAGGGGAAACTTTGGACTTAACTTTTTTGCAATGCCCAAACTGTTAGGACTTTGGCAACCCTTAAAGATGAACCAAATGCATTTTACATAAAGGAATATGCATGAGTCTTTTAAGGTGCAGGGATAGAAGGTTATGGTTTACATCCAGATGGAAGCATAACACTCATAGACAGGGCTTTTGGAAGGTGATTAGATCATGGGGTTTTATAACTAACTTGCTGTTAGGATGTGGGGTCTGATCAGAATTCTAAGTGACTGAGGGTGTGGCCTGGAAGGTTTACTCTCTCCCTGGCTCCTTCTGTCACTCTCTTTTTCTGCTTCCTGCATTATGATGGGAGCTGCTTTCTTCTGGCCAGGCCCTTCCACCTTGCTACTAATCATGCAAGGACTGAAATACCTAAAATGTGAACCAAACTATAAAGTTTTTCTTCTTTACTTTGTGGTTATGTATTTTTTCTCAGCAATAGGAAAGTGACTAAGGCAGTTTCTTTATTTTCCTTTTTAGAAAGCTAAAAACAGTAAGTACAAAGATGACATTTTTAATTTTCACTTTTTTATTCCTTTGGACATACTAGTTATGTTAGTGCTGCTATAGATATTATAATCAATCAGCTAGGAACCAGTTATTGAACTTCTCTGTATGTAGTTAACATTTATTGACCATTTTGGGTGAGTCAGCCACTAACAGGAGCTTAACATGTGTTGATTTGTTTAACCCTCACAGCAACCCATGTGATACTTCCATTATTATCAACATTTTACAAGTGAGGATTGTGAAGCATGGAGAACATATAACTTGGCCAGAGTCCCACATTTGGCAAAGTACCTCATCAGGGTTAAACCCATCTGTGTCTGATTCTAACAGTTTTAACTGCTCTAGTTTGTCTTATGTACTTTTTCTATTTGATTGAAGCATCTCAGATCCTATTCAGGGGAGTCACATATAATTTGAGATCTCCGGTGGATTGTAGGTAGCTTAGTTGCTTTGGAAAACATTTTGCTTTAGTAGAAATGTCAACTTTGGAGGGATTAAAGATACGTGAAGCTACGGGGCGGGGGGAACACCTTATTTCATATGTTTAAACTCTCTACATCCTATACTTGGAAAAATCATTGTAAAAGTGATAAACCTAAAATAAGGTGGGCCACTTCACATGCCATGGATTACTGCCTCCTGGTTTCCACAATATAATACAACTTTTCCCCCAAAGAAGCTATTTTAAAGGTTATATTATTCATTTTTTGTGAGCTCTCCAGTCATTTCCCTCTAGAGTATCAATTATTGTCATAGGTTATTCTTTTTGTGAGGTCAGAGACCATGTATTATAGAGAGTATGTAGGCATTGCTTTGAAGAAAGGTCACATTTAATGAGAGATCTGTCACTTAGTGGATTGGTAGATGGGATTATTAGAAGAGGCTTGGTTTGATGGACCTCTGTAAGAGCTGCTCTTCTCTACCTGTATAACCCAAAAGCAGCCATAGACAGTAATTAAATGGTTATTTGAAACTTGATTACAAAACAACTGACAGACCAGATTTGGCCTGAGGCCATGTTCAGGCAACCAGAACATAAATGTCCAGGTCTATGCTATGGTTGGGGTATGGTGTTAGTGTGTCTCCAAAGACTCATACGCTGGAAGTTTAGTTCTCAATATGGTAACGTTGGAAAGTGGTAGAACCACTAAGCAGGGGTGGCATGGGGAGATTGACTAGTAGATTAAATCTTTGAGAGTGCTGTCTTTAGAAGGTATTTAGTTCTTGTGGGACCCTGATTGGTCCTAGGGAGAGCAGTTGTTTTAAAGAGCCTACCCTCTGAATCTCTCTCACTTCCTGTCTTGCTGTATGATCTTTTTCACATGCACTCCCATCATTGTACCATCTACCATGAGCTGGTACCAGAGGTTGAACTGATGGACCCACCCAGTCTTGGACTTTCAGCCTCTGAAGTGTGAGTTAAATCAGCCTCTTTACTAAATACCGAGCTTTACATGCTTTTTTATAGCAACAGCAAACAGATGAACATAGGCTGGATCAGGTATTATTCTAGCAGGTATCTTTCACTCTATGACTGTGTTCAATTGTATATTGATATACTTTATCACCTACTCCCAAGTGAGGGCTTTTTGCTTCTTAGATTTTAATTATTTCCAACCTTATTGCAGGATTCTGTTTTGTTGGTTTCTAGATCATCGCTTCACTTTTATTTATTTATTTTTGATTAGTCACTTTCACTTTAGTCCCTTTAGCTTTTTTGCTTTCCACTTCTGAATTTCTTTGCGTATGCTTAATATTAAGCCAGTTGTCATAATATTTATAAACCATGTTTTCTGAACTTGAAAAGGTTCAGAATTGTTCTACTACATTTGAAGTTAAAATTTTTAAGACCAAACAAGTTTGTGATTTCTAAGTACCATTCACAAATTAAAGAACTTTTACCCAAGGTTCATTTCCCACCATGGCCATTGCTTTGTGTTGGGAACTTGGATACAAGTCCATATGTGATACAAGGAAGGTGCTTGAGGGAAAATTTAAAGAGGAGGCTATAATCCTTCAGAAACTTGATTAGATCCAATTCCTTTATGAAGTTTTGGGTGCCTCGGGTGGACTGTTTTTCCTGGTATGCTTAAAGCCTTAGGTTTCTGAGTTTGTTTGATAAAAGTAAAATCATAATTTGTTTTTCAAGCAGATGAACACTGATGTTATGTTATAAAATTATATATATAATGTTTATTCCTAAGTAGGATTCTTAAATCCCTTTTACATTAATTTTTCAAAATATGAAGATATCTCCATGATATTTCTAATTATTAAATATCCAGTTGGTAAATGCCTTACATTTTATTTTATATTTTTCCTCTGGTGGTAAGCTTATGGTAATTGTGTTGTTCTTAACAGTTTTATCTCCAACAGATGTCCAGTGGAGAGCAAAAGAGAAATTTCATTTTGCTGCTTGTCAGTAACTGACTAGGGAGTGAGCTTGAGGGGCAGAGGGAGAGCAAGAGAGAAGACTGGAGAGAAGCCGCTTTACATGTGGAAAATTTTGGAACCTCATCAGCCAGAGGTTAAAGTACAGCTGTCAACCTTACTTTTTCTGAATTATGATCACTGTAGTACAGTGATGATAAACCTTGTAGCTCAATGTGGCTGTTTTGTTTTGTTTGTTTTCTGAGACAGGGCCTTGCTATGTAGCTCAATCTGGTTTTGGAGTCAACTGTGTAGCCCAGGCTGACCTCAAACTCCTTGTAATTCTCCTGTTTCAGACTCCCGAGAGCTAGGATTACAGGTGTGCACCACTGTGCCTGATGAGAATGTGGTTTTCAAAGGTTTTATTTCTCACTACACAAGAAACTTAAGAGAACGAATGAAATTGGTTGAAACTTCCTTTATCACTTAACATCAGAGTGTAAAGCTGAAAAATAAGTTGAAGATTGTATATATTAGAGTTGAAAATCATAGTATTTTCCTCTTTTAGTAGCATTCTTATAGAATCATAGGTTGGAATTAGCTGTTTTCTTCATTATGTGTTTAATTAAACTGAGATGTAGTAATTAATTGACTTTCCTAAAGTCATATATCTAGGTAACTGCAAAAAAGGCAGAATCTTGAATTCCAAGCCAGTGCACATTTAATTTTGTCATTACTTTAAAAATCATTGATTTTAATATATGAAAAGCTGTTGAGTTCATTTTCCAATGTTAAGGGTCTGTTTGACATTAAATTTGGCTTCAAGACATATGCCATTTAAAGTAACTGATAGTTTTCTGGTTTTGATAATTGTAATGTGGTTATATAAGAAGAGGTCCTTGTTCTTGCTTTTTAGGAAATACAGAAGTACTTTGTAATTTAAAAAAATAACAATTACTGAAATGTTTTATATTAAACATTTTTCAAAATACGTTACTGAAAGTAGTCTTAAACTTATCCTTTGAGGTGGGAGTATTGTCAATTTGAGACTTGCCTAGGAAATTTAATAATTTAAAGAGATTCTATCTCAAAAGTGGGTATGTGTGGTTTGATCCACATACCTCAGGTTTAATCCCTGGTATCAACCAACCAGCCCACCAAACAGCCAATCAATTTACCTTTAAGACATTTGATCTAAAGTCCAAAATACAGCTCAGTATTAGAAAAGCAAAGAGTTGATCATTGATCTTACTATGTTATGGTTTATTTTTGCCTCACAATGATTATGATTTTTTTCTTCTTAAATGTGGAATATGTGGACAGAAATGACTACTGTTGTGGTCTCAAGCTTTTTTTGTCTTTTGTTATCATAATAAACTATTAAAGCCAAAAGAAAACATTGCTGAGAGTAGTAAGTGCTTAACAAAGAAATGTTTGGAAAAGGATAAAGCTAAATCTAGGAAAGACATTGTTAAAAGTCTTATTAAGGATGGTGAATAGTACATGAACTGAAATACACTTTAGGATCCACAGTTCTGTTTTTATTGTGTATGCGAAATCATGTGCATAAGATGAGAAAAGGAATGCTTTCAATGGTTAAAAGAACAAAATGTCTTGAGCTGCCAGCTTCAGTAGTTCGGAATTAACATACACACAAGATGCATACTAATTACATGTAGCTTTATCTTGGCCTTACAGCAGGTCCCCCAGGACCTCTCTGCTGAATGTAATAAATTAACTTTTCTTTACAAATATTCTGTAATTAGAAATTCAATATATTTAAATCATTTTCTCATGACACTACCATGGTTAAATAATTGGCTGACAGTACAAAGCAGATACTAACATATAAAAATGAAAGATGGTAGCTTAATGTATGTCCAAAGCTCATACTGATCTTGTTCCTAATTTAATGAAAGTAACCTTTTTAGATGCCAGAACTAATCTTTTCATTTGTTGATGAAGTAAATTGTAAAGAAATCTGACTTTCCTATTTATGTGAAGGTTAAAGTCTAAAGCAGAAAGAACATATTAGTAGTTTCAAAGTCTATAGTCCATATTTAAATGGTGCCAGTTGTGTATTTCTATAGGTAGGACAACTAGATATTAAAATGATACGCTGTTTTTACTTAGAAAAATATTATTGTCTATTTATTATAGGTATTGATGTGGCATCTTTTCCTAACTATTCAGATGTTCTTATTAGATATCATTATGAAACAACAGATTCATTGTTTCGCCATTTACTTCTTGGGCATGTTTTATTTTTCCTGATATCTAAATCGTACAAACAAAGATGAAAATAGCTTACGTTGTACCTAAGAAATCAAGCACATTTTGTAGTAGGAAATAGGAAGAGTGGCTTTGCTCTTCTGCCTTTCTGGGTCTTCTGTTCAGGGTTTTTGTCTGAATGGGATGATGTTTTGCCTAGTTAATGTTATGGTACCTAGCTTGTCTTTCCCCTCTCTGTCCTGGTCTGCTTCTAGGCTTTAGAAGAATATAGATAAGGTCTATATTTTGCCCAGAAAATAATTCCCATCTCCCTGGAGTTTATTGATGAACATAACCAGAGAAGAGTTGAAGGTTTAGGTTGCAGAACATTGAGTGACGACAGTGTCTGCATCTTCCCTCTGTCACTGCACTGAAGATACAACTTCCCCTCCCCTTCAGCATACAAAGGGGATATTTCAGTTCTAACCTACAACTGTTGGTGACATGTGTTGCTGTTAAACTTTGTTTCTTGACGTTGTCTCCTCTAATATTCTCATAAACATTCTCTTCTGGTTTCTGATTCTTTCTTGCCTCATTTGTTCAGCAAATATTTAGGGTGCTCCTGGGGAATTAAATAGTAAACAAAAGACAGTCTTTACTCTTAAAGTGATTATTGCCTAAGGAAGGAAGTGGGCCAATATGCCTGCTTCCTGCTTTCTTGGCTTTATCCCTGTTAGCCCTGCTATCTGGCATTAGCTCACTGTCATCATTAGCCCTCACTCTTGCTTGTGCCTAGGCACTCTTTGCACTCATGCTTTTTTGAAAGCTTCAGACATAGCTCAGATACTTGATTTAAAATGCGTAGACTTTTCCTTTTATCATAAAGCCTAGGTTCTAATATTACTCTGCCATGTTCTAGCCATGTGACCATTTTGTGATTTAACCCTGTTGATTATTCCGGTTTCTTTCTTACATGTGGAACAGTAATCATCTCTGCACAATCTCAGATTGCTGTGACCTTAGATGTGGTAGAAATATATAATGAAATGCTTGATAAATTCAGAGACACTACTACCTGATAAAGGGATTTTATTTCTTTGAGACTGATCTTTTTCCTTCCTTTTTAAAAATAGAAATTATTAGTCTGAAGGAAATTTCACTCTCAACTTCTATTAACGCTATCACTGTCCTGATTTCTTTGAATATAATTGTACCTATTTATACCTTCAAACTCTGTAAATGAAAATATACAATGTGTACTCTTGGCCTGACTCCTTTCACTTAGCATAGAGTTTTTCAGTCTGGACTTTATAGATGTTTTATTTAAGATAATTCTTTGTTGTTTGTTGAAGCAGAAGAGCTGGCCTGTGATTGTAGAATGTTTATTTAGTATCATTCCTTATCTCTATCCAGGACATGCCAGTGGTGATCCCTTCCCTCATTTGTGATGATAAGAAGTGTCTCCAGATAGTGCCAACTTTCCTCTGAGGGATAAAAATCACTGAGATTGAAAAGCATGACTTAGCTTGATACTTTTTAGTTTTATCTGGGTGGTTGTGTATATCATTTTATTGCTGAATGGTATTCCATTATATTGATATACTTCTGTTTATTCACACAGTGGATGACTTTTGGGCTGTTTATTATGATCAAATGCACGTAGCATTCTTATGCAGATTTTTGATGGATATGTGTTTAATTTTTTGTATAAATGAGTGAAATATGTTTAACACACTACACCCAGTATTCTACTAAAGAGGTTTTCAAGTATGCAAAAGAGTTGAAAGAATGTTTTAGTGAACACTCATATATTTATCATCTAGTCTACATCTGTCCACCAGTATTTTACTGTATTTGCTTTATTGCATGACTTTCCATTATTCTTAAATTTGATGCATTTTAAAGAAGGTTGTAGATGTCAGTACAGTTGCTTAAGATCTTTAGAAAGTGTCAGTCAATTTTCCAAAGTGGTCATATCATTAGTATTCTGATCCTTCTTATTAGTTGACAGCTGTATTCAAGGGGACCACTGATGGAAGCCTTAACTTTTTACTATTCATGGGAAGCAAAAAGTTAAACCAAGTAAGCTAGAAAAAACGCTTAAAAGTACTCAAATTGATTCATTGTATTTGTAACTTTTCCCTCTATTTGTTTATGTTCTTTATATTTAAGTGTGGTTCTCTAAGAGCCCACTTTACAAATCACTCTGTGTTGGGTTTAACTAGACTTCTGTAGTCTTCTGCAGATTTCAAAACCTGTAATTTATTGACTTTGTGAATTTAGTTTAGTGGGTTTTTTGCCATTCTGGGGCTCAAACTCAGGACTTTGCGTATTCTAGACCACAATTCTATCACTGAACTACATCATCAGTCTGTATGATTTAATTGTGGCCATTACATCATCAGTCTGTATGATTTAATTGTGGCCATTGCATCATCAGTCTGTATGATTTAATTGAAGATACATATTTTTCTCATGGATCTGTGAAGATCATGTAAAAAAGTTTAGTTGTTAATTAGTAGACTTGTCTCCAAGAGTGCAAATTGGTACTGAATATTAGTAATGCAAGAATTTACATTAATGATCCCCAAATATTCAACTTTATAAGGTTGATTTTTTTAAAAAAATTAGCATATAAAGTCAGGCATGGGTGTTCACCATTACTCTCAATACTCTGGGAAGTTAAGGATGAAGGATTCTAAGTTTGAGCCTAGCTCAGGCAGCTTACTGACTTAGCAAGTCCCTGTGTCAAAATAAAATGTAAAATGGGCTGGGGATGTGGCTCATATACAAGACTCTGGGTTCACTTTCCAGAACAAAAAACAAAACAAGTGGCCCTGAAGCAAGGCCAGCAGATTGCTGTAGCTGCTGGTTTCAAACAGGACCCTAAAGAGAATTCTTTCTGTGGTCTGTTGGCCATTTCAGAACTTTGGAAATGGAATGGTCAATTCATCAGAAAGAAATAGCAGGTGAGTATGGCGGACTTTAGGGGGGCCTGCAGGGGAGAGACCCTGGTGCCTCGGGACCTGCACTATGCGGTTGACTCGGGGTACCAGTAGAACAAGGAGCACATTCCCTCTCTGGGGGGCTGCTGTGAGTGTGGCAGACCTTCAGCAGCCTGAAGGAGAGAGACCCTGGCACGTCGGCACTTTCACTGTGCGGTTGACTCGGGGTGCCGGGAGAACAAGGAACTCCCCACCTCTCTGGGGGGCGCCTGTGATCCTGCAGGCACATGGGCTGAGACATCTCATGTCGTCCTGACCCCCATCCCATGTCCCCTCTCCCCCTCCCCCTGCTTAGCAAGTGGGAGCCAGTGAACTACACATCTTGTGAAAAGATTGGCTATGTTAATTAGTATGAGCTCCCCATATGCAAAGATAAGGACAACCATTTGGAAGAAAACAA
>PVJX010038300.1:0-16421 GCA_004027295.1 Dolichotis patagonum
AATCATGTGCACCCTGCCTGGGCTTCTATTTCTGTTCTTTGTAGAGGAGACAGAAAAATAAAAATGAGGTCCTGCTTCACACAGGAGTTTGTAAGTTGTTTTGTTACTTAATCACATATGACTATCAGCTTGTATTAGTTTGTATCATCATTCATGTGGTTGCTTTTATTTTGTCCCTTATAGGTACATTTTGAACACATTTAATTTGGTGATTTCCCTTTTGCTTCCAGGCAGGTTACTCACTTTCCCCCTCTTGCATACCATGTTCTCAGGAATATCATTTATATACTTGTCTCTGTCTTCTGAGGATATGCAAATAAAATAGGTTTGCTAGTTTATTGTGTCCTTTCAATTGGACTTACTCTATGTATTTCTCATTGATATCTGATAAGTTTGGATAGATGATTATTCACGTGCAGGCTGTACAAAGTACTTGTTTTCCTGGTAAATCATTGCCAGCCTATTAAGGTAAATTGTTTTCTTTATATTTAGTGATTTTGTTTTGGGAGAGTGAGGGGATGCAAATAACTGCTTAATATTTTTAGTCTCATTTTTCCCTAGGGCTCCTAAAAATCTTGCCTCATGTTCATATAATACTATATTATGTGGATACACCGTGGCTCAGTCTTCCTAATCTGTTATTATTCAAACTATTTCTAATTCTGATAATTTAGAGTAATATTGAAACTAGCATCTTTATGCGGAGAGCTCCAAAGTGCATGCTGTGTGTAGCTATGTGTGTGTGTGTGTACACCTGTGGACACACTTTCAGTTCTTTGCAGTATGTTCTCTCAATAGTAGAATTACTGTACTATATCATTGTCAGTCATCACAAATGTAGCACCAGGGGAAATGTTGGTAATGAGAGAGACTGCACATGTGTGGGGTCAGGGATTTGGGGGAAATCTCTGTATTTACCTCTCCAGTTTGCTATAAACCTAAAACTTCTGTTTAAAAATGGAAGAGTTTGCTATAGGCCTAAAAATGCTCTGTAAAATAAACAAATGAACAAACAAACAAGCCAGTCAAGCTTTATAGATCAGTTGGTAGAAGTAAAGTAAGAACATAAATTAAGAGTAGATGTAAAAGTAATTATGTCATAACTATATAAAACATTAGTATTCAAAATGCAATAGTAAAAGTCCAAGACAATCAGAGTGGGGATAAAAGCAACACATAAATATGTGTTATGTGTAATACATTGACAAAGTTAAAAGGAGAATGAAAGTAGATGTATGCACAGTAATCAACAGAAAACCAGTATAGGTGGAAAAGTAACAGAAAATACTGATTTTTAAGGCAATAGCTTTGTGAAGGACAGGTACAGTCCTTCCATGAGGAATATCAGTTTAATTCCTAGGGAAGACATAATAATTTTAAATGCTTTCTTGAATATAATTAACAAAATCAAATATAGTTAAGTTTCATAGCATCAAGTTTTGGAATAGCTATACACTGTGAACCATTGCTACAATCAAGCTAAGTAAGGTACCAATCACCTCACACACAGTAATTTTTAACTCCTTTCACTTAAAACACTTTATAATAGCACAAGTCAAAAGTACTATTAACCAAAAAGAAAATGTGTTCAGCATCTCATTCTCAGAGCCATGAAACAGTTCATCAGTACCATTCTCAGATATTTCATATTTCTACATTTATGCATTTTTTAAAATAAAAAATTTATCATGTTCCTATATAGAATCTCGTAGCCTAATTTTTCACATAATCTGGTGTACTGGACACACTTTTACCTCAGTAAATTCATGTCAGCATCATAATAACTTAATGCCATACTTAATAACTTTTCCCATTCAATAGTACCTTCATTACAACTTTCTATTGCTCCTCTTTATTTACTCTCTGTGCTCAAATAGTAGTCTCCCTTCTACTTTCATGTCATGATTTAGACTTTGCACATTAGGGAAAATATGCAATATTTGTCTTTCTGAAACATATATTTTCACTTAACATGATAACCTTCAGTTCCATTCTTCTTTCTGCAAAAAACATGATTTCATTCTCTTGATGGCATAATATTCCATTGTACATATACACAACAATTTATTATTATTATTTTAAAGAGGGTAAAAGACTAACAAAACACAATGAAGCAGATCACAAAAAATCCATGTAAGTGACATAGATTTCAAAGCAAGGCAACAGGAGATCTACAGTGGCTGCCATAATGTCTATTGTGTTCTTTTAAATAGTAGTCTATGTCTTCACACAGAATGAATTCACACAAAACAAAATAGTATAAAACTGATCAAAACATAGTAATGAAGGGATTACATACCTTCAAAACCAGACAATAGGAAAGTCAACAATGGCTACCACAATGTCTTTTGTTCTCTTCAAAATATTCATATCTTCAAAATGTTCATATCTTCATGTTATTGAAATTAAATAAAACAAAAGAGACTAAAGCCACACTGAACAAAGAATAAATGCATTACTGGATTTCACAGCATGATGATATGGAATTAGCAATGGATAATACAATGCCTTTTTTTTCTAAGTAGCTGTTCATTCCATCATGTATAATATAATCAATTCTCCTAAACTGTTTAGGAGAAGTTCTAGGCAAGTATAAACCTCTACATGTATACCTATACTTTATGTATTACAAGGAAAAAACAAAACAAAAGAAAACAAAACAGATTACTAGAAAAACAAAAAAGACAAATAAATAACAATAGTAAAGAGCCCAAAACAATGACAATATAAGCCTGCAAAAACAAGGTGGTAGGAACATAACTAGGGCTGTTACTTTACATAGTGATCTTCAAAAGAGTTCCTGAGATCACCACACACAAACATGCTGTTACGGATTAAGAACTGGTGGTCAATTTAATGCCAGCTGGATTACATCTCCATGATGCTGAGTGAAGATGTTTCACCTGAGGAAAGCTGGAGACGTGGAGAAGGAGAAGGAAGAGTGTTAAGGCATTATGGTGTTGAGACATTGAGCTGTTTGAGCCATTAGGTTCTCCTGGAGAAGCTCTGGTCCTCACATCAAGCATTGCTTCCTGACTCCGGAGGGGAAGACGTGTGCTGCTTGGTCTCCAGGATGAACTCGTCACACTGGCTTCCTGGCATGTACTCGAATGTACTTATCGTCAGAGGAGCTCGGGGCCTCCATGTCACTGAAGATGGCTGTGGTGCTTTCAGGACAGCCCTGGTGTTTGTTGTGAGTGTGACTTCTCGGTTCCAGTGTAGAACCCTCAACCTATCAGCACAGCTCCTTCATCCAGCTGGCATAGACGTCCTAGTTTCTGCTGCTGACTTTTGGGCCTTCCCAGCATGAATCCATAAAAGTGACTGGCATCATTCCTTCTTGTAGGCTCTAGACCTCCAGTTGGACTTGTGCGAGGCAATGTCATGAGCTCTGGGTTTTCATCTGGACTCATGTGGGACATTGCTATGGGATTCAGGCCCTTGGCTAAATATCCTGTCTTAAGTGTTGTGGATAGATTTCCTGCATTAACTTGTGTTAACTCTGGGTGATCATCATAAAAATAATATTATAAACCCCATGTCTTTATTCTCATTGTTCTTTGTACACCCTGACTACAACACATGCCAAATTGTTCCAATCCTATGATATTTTATAAGGATGGTATTTAATCCATATAGCTGTTTTGGGATTAGGGTCATTTTCACTATGTTAATTCTTCCTATCCACGAGAAGGAAATATCTTTTCATCCTCTGATATTCATTTCTTTTTCAGAGTATTGTAATTTTTAAAGTATAGATCTTTTACTTTTTGGTTAGGTTGACTACTATTTAATTTTTTGAGATGTTTTTGTAATGGTGTGGTTTTGAAGTAGGTTTGTGAATGATATAGGAATCCACACAGCCTAATTGATAAATTTGTGACTTAATTAGCTGAGCTCAGTGACCAATTGGATAGAGACCCCTGTGTCAGAGTTCTACTGAGTGGCACTGAAATGGAAAGTTACAAAGTTTTTAAACAGAGCACCACAAAAAGACATCCTTTTGGAAACAATTTAGCTAGAACCTTACATTAATTTTTGGTTGACACCTGTACCCTCCTTCTTTGTTGAGCAGTTAATTTTTCTCTTGTGGGTGCAGCTCATTCTGCTTTTCTCATGGGAATTGAACTCTAGATAATTTCCATTCTCCTGGATCAAATACAGGGCTCCAGTTAAATGCAGGGGTCCAGATGGCATCAGTTATGCCAAGCTACAATCGTTTCTCTAATTTCTCTCTCTTAAATTTATTTCTTGTGTACGGGAATTCTGCTCAGTTTTGAGTGTTGACTTTATATTCAGCTACACTGGTGACTTCACGTATTAAATTGACAAGTCATTTGATGAAAATTTTGGGGTATTCTATGTAGAATACCATGTCATCTGCAAATAATGATAGTTTGACTTGTTCATTTCTATTCTCATTCTTTTTATTTGTTTGCCTTGTCTAATTGCTCTGGTTAATTTTTCCAGAACCATGTTGAATAGGAATGGTGATAGTGGACCTGTTTGTCTTGTTTCTGATTTTAGAGTGAAAACTTTCAGTTTTTGAGCATTTAGTATACTGCTAGCTGTTGTGTTGTCATAGATGACTTTGATCAGACTGAGACAAAAACTATTTCAATTTTCTGTAGGGTTAATATCATGAATTCATGTTGGACTTTTCAAATTCTTTTTCTGCATCTATTGAGATGATTATATCCAATTGTGTCTGGCTCTCTTAGTACAGTGTTTTAAATTTATCAATTTGCATAGGTTGAATCATCCCTGCATCCATGGGAAGAATCCTACTTGATAAAGATATAGAATCTTGATGATTTTCCTTATTCTTTTTGCCAGTATCTTATTGAGGATATTTGCATCTATGCTCACTACAGAGATTGGTGCTGCTTTCTTTTTTGATTGGACTCTCCTCCAGTTTTAGAATCAGTGTAATACTTGCTCCCAGGAATGATTTTGGAAGTATTGCTTCCCGTTCAATTTCTTTCAAGAGGCTCAGTACTAGCAGGATTAGTTCCAGTCTACATTTCTTGTAAAATTCAACAGTGAGTGTAACAACCTAAGCTTTCTTTGTTGGTAAGATTTTAATTAAATTTTCATTGTCATTGATTGATATCAGGTTGTTTAGTGTTTTATATCTTCTTGATTCAATTTTGACAATTTGTATGTGTCTCAAACTCAGTCCATTTCTTCTGTGTTTTGTATCCTTTTAGAGTACAGGTTCTCAAGGTAGGGATTGATGATCTTTTTGAAGTTCCATGAGATCCATTCTTGCCACCGCTTTTCATTCATAATGATTTGAATTTGAATCTTTTCTTTCCTCTTTTAATGAGGTTGGCTAAGGATTTATCAGTTTTGTTTAATCTTTCAAAGAACAAATTCTTTGATTCATTGTTTCTCTGTTTTGGTTTCTTAGTCTCAGTTGCATTAATTTTTGCTCTTAAGTTTATTATTTCCTCCCTCACAATAACTTTACATTTGATTTGTTGTTTTCATAGATGTGTTTATTTATTTATTTGATTTTATGTTTAAGAACAGAATATATTTATTTAGAAAAAGATAGCTTCTATTTGAGAGAGAGAGACAAAAGTGATCCCAAGTGGGTTGGTCTTTTTATTTTATTTTACAAAAAATAAAATCTAACAAAATAAAATGGAATAAATCCAATCTAAACAAAACGGTGTAAGTTTTACCAGCCTCTAAAACAGGATAATAGGAAATCAGCAGTGGCTATCATAATGCCTCTCACCATCCTGAAAATTCCTTCTCATACCATCAGATATAATAAAATCAAGTAAAACAGAACAGAACAGAACAAAATCAATCAAAACAGAAGACCAAAAGTTGTAGCTGATTTAAATGGTATGTTTTTCTCAGCTGGAACCCAGTTAAATATGTTGGGAGAGTTAACTTTTGATTATAATAATAATAGTAAATGTTGGATAGAAAGCTGAAGAAATCCACCCATGATGCTAAAATCTTATTGGTTCCAGTGTGGTATTTTCTTCCATGGCATTTTATACTTTTCTGCAAAGAGACCACATGGTTAGCGAATTGCAAAATGCCTGAAAAATACAGAAATGAAAGCAACAAAATTTTGCTATACCTGGTACTAAATATGAATGGAGGCATATACCAAAGTGGGAGCCCAATTCTTGACTACCTTTATGAACACTTTAAAAATTTTTTTTATTAAAATAAATTTATTAAAAAATTCATTTTAAAGAGAATAAAACCAAACAAAAAGAAACAGAATAAAGCCAATCAAAACAAAACAGTGAATACATTACAGGACTCCAAAACAGGATAGTAGAAAATCAACAATGGCTACCATAATGTCTCTTGTTATATTCAAAATTTCTGTCCATACCATCAGACATAACACAAACAAAACAGAACAGATAAAATCAATCAATGAAGAACATTTAATTAAACCATAGATTAAAAATAGAACAAAACAGAACAATATTGTTTTTCAAAAACAAGACAGACAGAAATTTTCCATATTTGCTATATTGCATACTGTTTTTTTCTCTTAATAGATGTACAGAGTACTAACCTTAGGCCTTTAAAGTCAATCAAACAGTGCAAGCATTAAGTTATTTTTGTACCTCAGTTGGTATCAACTCAGCCTGTCCTCTGAATCAGCTTGTTGCTTATGGTGGGTGGGCAGGGTGGTGTTCTTGTATCTCAGCCTATATGCCAGCTGGTTCATGGGAAGTGTGAATTGGCTTATTGTTACTCCTCCCAGGCTCAGCATGGCTTCTGCCAACACATGGGAAGGGAAAATTGACTTATTTCTCTTCTGGGAACCTACATGGTTTGTGTAGATCATGGGAAAGTTGAGTTGACTTCTCATTATTCGTGCCAAGCCCAGCATGGCTTCTGCTGACTCATGTGTGGGAAGAATTGGCTTGTTTCTCTTCCTGGGCTCCACATGATTTGTCCAACTCATGGGAAGTGTGAATTGGTTTCTTGTTATAATTCTTCCAGGCCCAACACAGCTTATTCTAATTCATGGGAAGGGTGAATTCAATTTTTCTAGAAATTTGTGGTTGTTAGGTTTTTTATTTGATCTCCTCTGTTTTCCTAATGTGAGAATTCTGTCCCATAAATACCCAGTGTGATGTATTGGCATTATCATTTAATTGAATATACTTTTTAATTTTTTCTTTAATTTCCCATATGACTCATTGGTTGCTTAAAGTGCATTGTTTAATTTCCAGGTGTTTATCTAGTTTTTGTGATTTTTTTGGCCATTGGTTCCCAGTTTCATTCTTCTATGGTCAGACAATATGCATGGGAAGATTTCAATTTCTCTGCATTTATTTAAATATGTTTTATGTCTGTTTTGGAGAGCATCCATATGCACCTGAGAAAAAATGTATATTTTGACACATTTTGGGGTGGAACAGACATCTACTAAGTCCATATATTCACAGATATGTTTTAATTCTGGTACTTCTTTATTGATTTTTTTGGTCTGGTTCACCTATCTCATTGTCAGAGTGGAGTATTAAGATTCCCTACTATTCTAGTGTTTCTTTGATTTTTGTATCCGTTAATATTTGTTTTATGTAATTGAGTAAACCTGTGTTTGTTGCGCAAATATTTATGTTTGTTATCTCTTATTCTTGGAGTTTTCCCTTAACAAGTATATAGTGAATGACCTTCTTTGTCTTTTTTGATCATTTTTTTCTTAAAGTCACATTTTTGGAAATAGAATAGCTACCTATTCTGTTTTTTGAGTACCTGTATCATGGAGTAATGTTTTCTACCCTTTGACTTTGATCTATGAAATGCTTTTTGGGATAAATGTGTTTCTTGAATGCAAAATAGTTTTGGATTTTGCTTCTTGATCTCATTGTGAGAGTGGGTAATTCAGGTTTCTCACTACAATTTTGTTAGTGTTTTTAAAAAATTTTCATGTAAGTTAATATGTTTCACCAATATTTGCTGCATACATATTTATGATTGTTATCTCTTCTTCTTGGAGTTTTCCTTTGTCAAGAATATAGTGAGTGACATTCTTTGTCTTTTCTGATCAGTTTTGGTTTAAAGTTCACATTGTTGGAAATAGAATAGCTACCCATACTTTTTTTTTATTCTGTTATGATGAAGTGTTGTTTTCAATCCTTTGAGTTTTAGTCTATGACTTTTTTGGGGGGAGGCATAAGTGTATTTCTTGAATGCAACATATTGTTGAATCTTGCTTCTTGATCCATTCTGCCAGTTTTTTTCTTTGATTGGTGAGTTGAGACCATTTACATTGATAGGTATAGCTGATATGTATAGGCTTGTCTTTTTCATGTTATTTTCCTGTTGATAGTTTCCTGTCTTTCCCCTCTGTTGAATTTCTTGCCTTTCCTGGTTGGTTCTTTCTTGTTTGTGGTGTTTGTTTTGTCTTTCTAATGTATCCTTCAGAGCATTGTGAGGAGATGATTTGGTGGTCATAAATTTCTTCAATTGTTCCTTGTCATGGAAGTATCTGAATACTTCATTGCATTTGAAATATAGTTTTGTAGGGTAAATCAATCTGGATTAAAGGCTGTTTTTATTTAGAGGTTGAAATACCTCCCTCCAAGCTCTCTTTGATTTTAGGGTGTGTGTTGAGATGTCTGCTGTGATCTGATAGACTATCCTTTATAGGTTATTTGTCTTTTCTATAGTCTTTTTTTAATATTTTGTTCTTGTGTTGAATTTCTGCAGTCCTCATTACTGTATTTCTTGGTGTAAGTATATTTTGCTCATGGCTGTTGGAGACCTATATGCTTATTTCATTTGTATTTCAAACTGTTTATCCATGTTTGGGAAGTTTTCTGTCACTGTTTCTCTGAAAAGGGTTTTTATGACTGTTTCAGTGTGTTTAGCTTCCTCACCAACTCCCATCAGTCTTGTTTTACTTCTTTGCTTCATCTTATAGAGATCATGTTGATTTTTCATGGCCCCTTGCTACTGTTTTTACACATTTTTTTATTTTGAAGAGAATAAAACCAAAATAAATAAAACATATTACAGGCAATCAAAACAAAACAATGAACATGATACAGGACTTCAAGATAGAAGTAAACCAACAATGGCTAACATGATGCCTCTTGCAATCCTCAAAATAACTTCCCATGCTATCATGCACAATAAAAATCAAACAAAATAGAACTGAATAAATCCAATCAAAACAAAACAAGGAATGTAATACAAGATTTCAAAACATGACAATAGGAATATAATTACCATAATGTATCTTGTTATTTTCAAAGTAGCTGTTTATTTTTTTTTAATTTGTATTATTTTGAAGGTAGTAAAATACAACACAATAAGACAAAACAAAGCCCACTGAGACAGTGCAGTGAAATTGGTATAGAACTTCACAGCAGGTTACCAGGATAACAGTAATAGATACCATAGTATATCTCACATTGAGTGTTCTTTCAATCAGGTATAGCAAAATCAAATGAAATACAGAACATTATAGAACATATCAAAACAGAATATTGAATAGAGCAATGCAATTTATTAGAACAAAGCAAAACAGTGATAACAATATTTGCCTTTAAAGAGATGGTAGAAGGAGACCACCCCCCCCCAACTTGCTATATTGCATGTGATCAACCTTCCAAGAGATGCTCAGACCTCTGGATCCCAATTGCTAACTGTGGAGGATGGAGAATTGGATGTTTGATTTTCTGCCCCTGTGCCTGTAGGCTCACAGCTGCTTACCAGGAAGGTGAGCTGGTTGCTTGGTTTCTCAGTGCCCTAAGTTCCAACATGGCATGGATCTTGGGAGACACTGGGTGGTTCTCTCTCTGGGGCAGCTGTATCTTGCCCAATCCAAAGCTGCAAAGTAGCTGTTTATACATCAGACATAATAAAATCAAACAAAAAAAATAGAGTAGTCACCCAAAACAAAACAACATGATTCAAGGCTTCAAAACAAGATGAAAGGAAATCAATATTGGCTACCATAATGCCTTTTGTTATCTTTAAAATAACTGCCTATACCATCAAGCATAATAAAATCAAACAATATAGAAAAGAATAAAGCCAATTAAATCAAAACAATGGAGGAATACAGGACCACAAAACAAGACAATAGGAATATAACAGTGTCTACCATAATGCATCTTGCTATCTTCAAAGTAGCTGCTAGTCCCATAGGACATAAGATCAAACAAAACAAAATAGAATAAAATGAATAAATGAAAACAAGTAAAGCAACACAGGAATTTACAATAGGATAATAGGAAATCAATAATGACTACTATAATACATTTTGTTATTTTTGAAATTTTTGTCCAAGGCCATCAAATATGAAAAAAATCAAACAAAACATAATGGAATAAAACCAAGCTAAAACAATAAAAACAATGCAGGGTTTCAAGCAGGTTATAGATTAAAAGTGGTCACACTTTTGCCCTCTAGATATCTCCTTTCCTTTCACCTTCACAATATCTATTGTACATTTTCAATCCCACTAACTTCTTTAGTTTTTTATACTAGGGAGACAATGTGATGTTCACCCATGTGACTCTGAACCATTTCATCCATGATCATGATCTCAAATTGTATCCATTTACCTACAAAAGCCTCGAGGATATCTTTCTTTATAGCTGAGTAGCTTTCCACTTGTAGAAATGCCATATCTTTCTTATCAATTCTGCACTTGATGGGTAAGCTATCCCTGTTTTTTCTGATACCCTGTCACACAGCATTGTTTTCTCTCCTTTGACTTTTAGTCAAAGAATTTCCCTTTGGGTTAAATGTGTTTCTTGAATAAAGCATATTGATGGATCTTGTCTCCTGACCTACTCTGCCTGTTTCTTTTGATTGCTGAATTGAGGCCATACCATTAATGGTTATGGCCAGCATGCACTGGCTAATTTTTTGCCATGTATATTTTCCTACCACTGGCTGCCTACTTTCCCCCTCCATTCAATTGTCTGCCCAACTCAGTGATCCCTCTCTACATCTGTTGCTGGAACAGTACGCTTTTAAAAAATCTCTCTATAGAGTATCCTTCAATATTCTTTGTAGGATTGATTTGGTGGTCATGAATTCTTTGAGTTATTCTTTGTCATGGAAATATCTTGTTTCTGCATTAATTTTGAAAAACAGTTTTTCAGGGTTTATCAATCTGAGTTGGAAGTTGTTTTCTTTCAGTACTTGAAATACTTCACTCCAGTCTCTTCTTATTTGATGGTTTGTGTTGAGAAGTCTGTTGTGATTCTGATGGGTTTTCCTTTATAGGTGATCTGGGTTTTTTTCTATAATAGCTTTCAATACTGTGTTTCTGTGTTGAATTTCTGGAATCTTCATTATTATATGTCTGGGTACAGATTTATTTTGATTATGGCTAGTTGGAATGCTATATGCCTCATTCACCTCCACGTCACATTCTTTGGGTAGTTTTCTGATATTTCTTCTATAAATAGAATGTTAACGTTATTTGCTTTTTCCTGCTTTTTCACTGACACCTATTATTCTTAACTTATTTTGCTTTGCATCGTCTTTCAGTCATTGAATTGTTATTTCCTGGTTTCTTGTTATTTTTGTGGCTACCATAATGTCTCTTCTTTTCTTTGAAATAGTTGTCCATGTCTTCACACACAACAATATCAAACATAACAATAACAAACATAACAAACAAAATCAAAAGAATAAAAGCATTACAGGACTTCCACACCAGATAATAGGAAATGAACAATGGTTTCTATAATGTCTCATTTTCTTCAAAACAATTGTCCATAATATCACACATAATAAAATCAAACAAAGCACAACAGAATAAAACCAATTAAATAAATGAATGAAAACATATAGGACTTCAAAACAAGATAATAGGAAACCAACCATGAATACCATAATACATCCCATTATATTAAAAATAGCTGCCTATACCATCACACACAGTAAAATCTAACAAAACAAGACAGAAAAAAATCAAGCCTAACAAAATTTTGAAAACAATACAAGCATTTAAGCCAAAACAGTAAGAAATTAACAGTGTCAATACCTTCTCCTCCCAGGTGTTTCCTACCCTATCATTTTTATAATATATGTTGTGCTTTTTTGATCCCTCTAACTCCTTCTGTTTTTTACGCTAAGGTTCACTTGTATTAGTTCAAACTGTTTCACCAATGAACATGATCTCCAGTTGCATCCATTTACCTACAAGAGCCTCTAGATTATCATACTTTATAGTTGGGTACCTTTCCATGCTACAAAAATGCCATATCTTTCTTATCCATTCTGTGGTTTATGGGCAATTTACCCTTGCTTTTTTTCTGCTCTCCTGTTGTATGAAACAATTGTTTTCTCTCCTTTGATTTTCAGTCTATAAATTCTGTTTCAAGTTAGATGTGTTTCTTTTTTATGAATTTGAAGGTAGTAAAATACAACAGAACAGGATGGAATAAGGCCAGTTGAGGCAGTGTAGTGAAATTTGTACAGAACGTTACAGCAGGTTACCGGGATAACAGTAATAGGTACCATAGTATATCTCATTATCTTCACAACAGTTGTTCTTTCAATCAGGTATAGCAAAATCAAAGGAAATACAGAATATTATAGAGCTTATCAAAACAGAACATTGAATAGAGTGATACCACTAATCATGACAAAGCAAAATGGTGATAAAAATATTTGCTTTCAAAGAGATGGTGGAAGGAAATCCCCCTTATTTGCTATATTACACATGGTCAACCTCTCAAGAGATGCCCAGATCTCTGGCTCCCACTTGCTATGGGGGGATATTTGATTCTCAGCCCACCCACAGGTAGACTCACAGTTGCTTATGAGGGTAGCTGGCTGGTTGCTTGGTTTCCCAGCACCCTAAGTTCCAAAATGGCATGGATCTCAGGAGAGGCTGTTGCTTCTCGCCCTTGTGTGGCTGCAGCTTGCCAGACCACAGCCAGTTAACAGGGAAGCTGGCTGGTTGCTTGGTTTCCCAGCACCCTAGGTTCCAACATGGCATGGATCTCAGGGGCCCTTGCTGCTTCTCAGCCTGCGGTGGCCATGGCTTGCCAGATCATAGCCACTTATCAAGGCAGCAGGCTGGTTGCTTGGTTTCCCAGTGCCCTAAGTTACAACAACATCAGTTCCTTGTTATTTTTAGGAGATCTTTCTTTTCATGATCACAAGAAGCACACCTGTCTTCAAGGTCTGAAAGTTTATCTTCAGTTTCTTTCAAGTGGTTTTCCAGCTTTTTTTTCATTCAGTACTTGAAATACTTCACTCCAAGCTCTTGTTAAAGATTTGTTTGAGAAGTCTGTTGTGATTCTGATGGGCTTTTCTTTATAGATGATCTGGGTTTTTTTTTCTCTAGCAGCTGTCAATATTTCTGTGTTGAATTTCTGTAATCTTGATTATTATTTGTCTGGATATAGGTTTATTTTGGTTATGGCTAGTTGGAATGCTATATACATCATTCATCTCCATATCATGTCCTTTGGGAAGTTTTCTGATATTTCTTCTGTAAATAGAATGTTAATGTTATTTGTGGTAACTCCTGCTTTTTCACTGACACCTATTGTTTTTAACTTATTTTGCTTTGCATTGTCTTGTAGTCATTGAATTATTTCCTGGTTCCTTGTTATTTTTAAGAGATCTTTGTTTTCATGATTGCAAGTGGCACACCTGTCTTCAAGGTCTGAAAAGTTTATCTTCAGTTTCTTTCAAGCAGTTTTCTTTAAATCTGTCTCATGCATTGTATATCTCTTTTGTATTGTTCATTCATGGTTTCCCTCATTGTCCTATACTCCTTTTTTTTTAAATCTATGTCTCCTTCAGAGATGCTTAGCAATTCTTTTTATTATGTTTTTCATTTCTTCTTTTACCTGAGATAGTGTTTGTGTCCTGATATCTTTTATAGCCTCATGAAGTTCTCTCTTTACTTCAATTGCTATCACATCAGAAACTTCAGGTGTGTGACTCTCGATGTCTTCTATGTTTTCATCTCCTGCACTTGCTCTGCTTGGGTTGGGGTCCAAGGATGCCTTTTGCTTCTTCATCTTGAAATTTTCTTGGATTCTTCCAAACAAGTCAGTAGTGGGGTCCCAGGTACTTTCTGCATTGACTACAATTTTTCTGGAGCATGAATGTTTGGTTCTCCTGGGTTCTCATGCATTCTCATTGGCTATGTTTATCCAATGTGGGCCACTAGGTGCACTGTTACAGGTCTGGGTGCTGCCTGCGTACCAAACTTTTTACCAGTGGATGCTGTCCTCCAGTGGCTGCTGGGGTGCATGCTGGGCAGGGTGAACTGCTGCCTCTCTCTTGCTATTTTGCAGAAATCTTTCTCTTCCTACTGTTAGCCTCAATGTTGTCTTCTAGATTGGATATTCTATCCCTGACCTTCCTTCAGTCTGCTGTGTGTACTTTCAGTGGAGTTTCAATCCCCTAAATTTCTGTTTGGATCAGTTTAATGGAATCTATTTCTTTTCTATATTGGCATTCATCATTTCCATCTTTTCATAGAGCACCATTTTTTAAAAAATCTGTGTCCACGTTAATGTCTTTCTTTTTTGATCCCCATTTTTTCTGCACTTTAGAGAATTTTTTTCCATAGCATCTCTCATTTGTTTTTTTGACCACTCTATCATCTCAAAAATTTCCAGTGGTTCTATTCCAAATCCCTCTATCTCATTGTACTCTGGATTTGTCCTGTGTGGGATGGGAATTGGGGTTGCGTTTTGCCTCTTTGTCTTGTCAATTTTTATTTTATTTTGTTTTGTTTTCTGTGTTGATGCATGTAGATTTTCTTGAAAGGAAATTGTTTTATCCTTGATATTGAGGCTTCCCTAGGAAATGTCTGTTCCTCAGGATGTCTTCTCAATGTAGGTGGTTCTTGGTCACTATGTCTATCCCAAGAACCTACCTTCCCAATATATGAAGAATGAGAAGCTGCTATGTAGTTGACTGAGGACCCAGTCCCCTGTTACTGAACAATGGTGATGGTATACAGTGGAGAAAAACAGTAGAACAGGTATGACATCCTGGCTAGTGTAACACAGTTAGCAATAACAACCTGGGTACAGACACACTGTGGCAACAATTAGCCTGATACCTTTAACCATAAGAGCAAAGTGTATGTATATAACAGAATCAAACTTATACAGGAACTTGTGTGGAATGATTTTCAACTTGCTTGAGTGATTTTTTTCTCTGTTGCATGAAGAACTTAAGGGTCATGGGGGCAGGATTGAGAGATGAATGTGGTTAAATATAGGGGCAGCAATGCTCAAAGGCAAGGGATGATGATCCAGGTTTTGGAAAACTGTAGGACTCAAGATGGAAAGAATGGAAGAGAAAGTCAAGAATGATTGATGTGAACCAGGAAAAGAGGAGACATTATTTACTCATATGAAAGTACCATATAATGAGGAAAGATAGTTGACATAAGAGAGGAAGAGGATGAGTAGAAGAAAATGAAAAGTAAGTTAAGAAATCTAAGTCATGAAAAGAAAAGAAAACAGGAATGAAAAAGACAGAAAATGCCAACATATTTTTTAAAAAACACAAAACAAAGCTAAACTAGAGAAAACAGAACAATGAAAAAAATCAACTGAACCGAAAAAGGAAAACCGGTTTCCAGACAAACAGAAAAATAAAAGTAGTAGAATTCATCTGTTGTCTACAGTTGTGTGGTAAATCCAAGTCAGATTTCAGAAATGTGTACTCAAACAAGTTTGGAGGTACATTTGTGCCATGCCTGGGACAGATCTTGGCCTTCTGGTATGAGAAATGGAACTAGTATTTGGTTGCTGTGGTTTTCCAACTGCCCTTAAAAAAAGCAGCCCTACTGGCTCACTTCGATTCTACACATCAGTGTGCCAAAATACAATGCTGGCACACATAACTTAGCAACCATTGGCCTTTTAAAAAAAATTATTTAGGCCCTTCACCGCCAGGAAGTCTCCCAGAAAGCAGTATCGCGGCCTGTCTGTTTGGGACCCGAACTTCTCGGACCCGCAGAGTGGCCCGGGCTGTTTGGATTGGGAATATTATGGAGACTGGCATCTTGGCCAGGTCTGTTTGGGACCGGGAACTTTTCCGAAACCAACATTCTGGCCTGACTCTTTGGGACCTGTAGGCCCACCCTTCACTTGCAGGGAACCGCCTGGAGACCTGCCTGGGACAAAGCACAGTGGCCTGGCCTGCCTGAGATTCCACAGGCTCTGGGGTGGCCACACCCAGCATTCACCTTAAAATTAGGGAGCCAGGAGTGCACAGAGGGGAGTTAGGACCCTGAGAGGAGGCCAAGAGCCTGTGGGGGAGCCACTGCCCCTCCAGGAACTGAGGGTGTAAGAGGTAATTCACCACACATGCAGAGAAAGCTTTGGAACACCACTCAAAGTAAGGAAATATAGAAAAATGACAAAAGGAAAGACCAAAAGGCAGGCTCAAAGCCCTAGCCCTCCCCAAGAAAG
>PVJX010038301.1:0-16421 GCA_004027295.1 Dolichotis patagonum
GGCTATAAATTAGAGTTCCCACAGTCTTCTCCTGGGATTTGATTAATTTTCTAGAACAACTCACAGAACTCAGGGAAATACTTGCATTTACTTGTTTATTATAAAGAACATCACAGGTTGTGTGTGGTGACACGCACCAGTAATCCATTCATTCTGGGAGGCTGAGATAGGAACATCGAAAGTTCAAGTCCAGCCTGGGCAATTTAATGATGTAGCAAGACTGTCTTAAAATTGAACATTTTTTTAAAAGGCTGGGGATGTAACCCAGTGATCTTGCAGTCCTGTCTCAACCTCCCGAAGTGCTGGGATTACAAGATAACACCTGGATAAGGGGAACTTTTTAGGACAAAAATGACATCACATATTTTGAAATAATAGTCCTTTGCCACATGAGTAATAGCGACAAAGGTCCAAGTGACATTGGTTTAAGCTTGAAGAGACTTGCAGAGCAGAAGTACTTGTGGCATAAGGTTGCAGTGGCCTTTGTGTAAGGTTGTGTTCTGGCAAACTCTTTTGTGTTCTTCACTGTCAGTCGTGCATAAGAACCCTTTCTCTGTAATTGCCATTTTATTTCTTTACCTATTTATTCTTGTTCAGGATGATGCAAGGAACTCCATGTTGATTTTGACAACTTTCACACCTTTTCAGATGTTCAGTTCCCCTGGCAAACAGCCCCTGTTCTGAGATCTTTCAGGATCACAAGAGCTGCTTCAAACAAAAGATGCTTCTATCACACAGCAAATTACAAAGGATTTTGGAACTGTGTCAGGAGCCTGAGTCAAATGCCAAATATTAGAAGAAAATATTCTTCTAGGGCTGCTGTTTCCAAGTGGCTGTCAAAAGCCAGGGGCAGAGACCAAATATGTGTTTCTTATTCTATCACAATATCTCACAGTGGAGGCAGGCAGATCATTTGCAGCCCTACAGAAAAGATGCTGAATTTCACTGATAATCAGAGAATTGCTAATTAAAATGAGTGATATTTCACACCCTTCCAATAGGCAAATGATTAACAACTCACCTTGAGGTAGGAGTATAAGTCTTGATTGGATTGCATGGCCTTTCAGAGAGGCTACCTTTGCTGCTGAGGGGAACAAGATTGGAAGACTCAAAGAAAAGAGCTATAAAGTTAGAACACACATATGTGTCATGGTTTATAATTCGATGTACCCCCAAGAACCTCATATACTGTCATAGGTAAGGCTTCTAGAAGATAATTTGATTATGGGGGCTTACAGCTGGCTTACTGTTAGGAGGTGGGGTCTGGTCAGAAGAGGGGGGTCACTGGGAGTGTGGCCTGGAAGAGTTTATCTCCCTCTCCACTGCCTCACTTTGCTCTCTCTGCTTCAGCCACTATACCATGAGCAGCTTTCCTCAGCCACACGCCAGTGCCATGCTGCTTCTTCCCTGCAGCCAACTATGAACCGAAGTAAACCTCTCCTTCATGACAATACTTGACCCCACAGTTCTCTTCCCCAGTATATGCCCAAGAGATGCTCTAGCATATGGCCACAGGGAGGTATCTGTAAGAATAGTTACTGCAACACAGTAAGCAGCAAATAGGAACCAAATTAAGTGGTCACCTATGAGACCTATTTAAGTAAACTGCGAATGTTCACAGAGTGGTGATGCCACAATGAGTCCTTAAGGAAACTGAGCTATGCTACATGTGATAATGGTAGCAGTGACTTTTGTCAAAAGGAAGTTGCATAGGTATAATATAATATTTATACAAAGCCTTTAAGACATACTATAGATGCATATGTGGGCTGAAATCTGGAAACATGGTCGGAAGTGATTCATACATATATCAACTTCACAATGGTGATTGATTCTGAGCAGGAAGAAGGTCAGAGCATCATTCAACTAGGCTTCTCCTGTCTCTCTACTGCTTATTTTCTTTACAACAGAAAAACCATGGTAACAACGCCACGTTGATAAAAGCATCCATGTTCATCAAACTCTTTTCTGACACATAGTAGTTTATCTTCTACTTCGTTTCTAGTGCCAAATGTTACATGAAATATTTATCAAAAACCTTACTTTCATAGGGCTTACTTACATAGAGCCCAACACTCTTCTAATTGCTTAATGAATATTAATTTTTCTTAGAAGTAAATCTATGGCAAATGCAGGCAGTAGCTATGACAGGTATACAACCTGTTTTTCACGACCTTTAGATCAGACATGTTTCAGAATTCAGACATTGTTTTACTTTTGAAAAGCAAAACGGCATATTATAGAACTAATCCTGAGGCGGAGGGCGGCAGTTTGCCATCAAGACAGCTGTACTGTCAAATGGAAGATTATTCTAATTAGGATGAAGAACAGCTGCAAAGATCTTCAGTTCTGCTCAGGTCAGATTTGGTCACAAGTTGTCACGGTCACAGTTTTACTAATGAACAATTTTTTAAAAAGAGAAAGAAAGAGAGAAAGAAAGAAAGCAAGCAAGCAAAAACAAAAGAAAGCCTTTCAGAGGTTTAGGGATGGATGTGAGAAATGTGAACGGTTATTATCTCCATTTTTCAGACAAGGAAACGGGCCCAGCGAAACTAAGCAATATAACCAAGTTCACTTCAAGTGATAGAGGTGGGCTTCAAACCCAGATATTCTGAGTACTCAACTCCCTACTTCTAGCTGCCTCATAGAGCTGAGCTCTGCTTCTGCAACTGTGAACATGAGAAGCCAGATGTGTGTAATCCCAACAGTCTGAAGGCTGAAGCAGGATTGCTGCAAGTTCAAAGCCAGCCTGAACTCCATAGTGAGATACTGACTCATAAAAACAGAGCAAACAAACAAAACCTCAAGGACAGGATGTGCAGAGCCCTAGGGAGGATCTGCTTCCCGCCCTTAGCATATGTCATGCCGGAGACCAGGGTGAGATCCTAAGCCTAGTTGGCTAGAGCACACGTGTCTCTGGGGAACACGTTTGCATTCTTGCTCTGGATTGCAAACTGAGGGTAGTGCGGTGATAAGAAGAGAGGACACATTCCAGAGGTCCTAAAGGGACTAGACCTTCCTTTCCTTAGCTTGATGATTTTGGGCAGGGGCTGAAGCAGTCTAGGATGACTCGAGTTCCTGTCTTGGATGGTGGCTCTATTCATGGAGGTGAAGAAAACAGTGAGATTTCTGAGCCCTCAGCCTTAGGAAGGGAGAAAGGGAATGATACGTATGTAGATTAAAAATGGGCCCTGGAAATAATGACTTTAGGACAAGGGTAAAGTGCTGTCTGTGATGGGAGCTGGAAAGAAATGGCAAAAACAAAACAAAGAGGAAATCCAGGAAATAACGGTGTCTCAAAATAGAACTGTGGCCAAGTGTGGTGGTGTCCCTGTGTAATCCCAGCTACAGGGGAGGCTGAGGCAGAAGGATCATGAGTTTGAAACCAGTCAGGGCTGCATAGTGTGTTCAAGACCTGCCTGAACTATACAAGACTATTTCAAAAAACGAAGCAAAACAAAGCAAAAAGTAGTACCAAGAGCTATCGTGTTTGGTTTCCTAACCAATATACACTTGAATGGGTTTTGTTGTTTTGCTGTTTGTTTTTCAGTGCCTGAGATGGAACCCAGATCCTTATTCTTCCTGAGCTACACTCCCAGCCTGCTAGATATTTTGAACACATTTTAAACAACATTACTTGGAAGAACCCATTTTTTGTTTGCCTACACTGAGGTAGAAACAGCACGCAGATACCCACAGAACGCCCTTGTACATTTTGCTCTTTATGTTTTTATGTGGTCATTATATCATATATATGTGATGTGTATATCAGTTATCTCATATGATACTGTATACACATATGATATCTATATCTATATTCCTATACCTATCTGTAAGGACATTCCACAGATCATTGTGGTCTACAGCACTAGCAAGAAGTACAGTTGCCCAAGAAGGTTCAGGTTTACACCTAAACACTGTACATTTTGGCCTCCCTATGGTCCTTCACAGCCAAAGCATTTGTCAATCCTGAGAAGAATGAGTGGTTTAGGGCCTGGGACAGAGATCCAAGTGCTCCTCACAAATGCAGGACTTGGAGGATTTTATTTCAAGTGAGTTAAGGTCCAAGATGCTAGAAGCAGTGCAAAGTTTTGAGCTCTGTCATCAGTAAAGGACAAGAGATAGTGATATGGAAATGGGGTTTGAGGAGCTGGGGTGGAAATGATGAACCCTGGACACAGAGGTGAGAATCCAGGACATAGGTGACGAACATTGCCTATTTACTAGACAGGGAAGATCTGCAAATCTCTCTTCCACATTTGCAGCTGCATTTAACTGAGCTTTGCCTCAACCTTAAACAGAGCAGGAAATTACCAGAAACTGAGGAGGGAAAGCAAGCTGTGGACCGGGGTCTTAGAGAAGGGGTGTCAACCCCCGTCCCATGTGTTCACGTCCTTGTCCCCAGAGCTTCAGGCTGTGTTCCTTCACCTGGAAAAAGGCGATTTTGCAGGTGTGATGACATTAAGGATTCTAGGTTGGGCATGGTGACCCATGCCTGTAATCCCAGCACTCAGGAGACCCTGAGGCAGGAGGATCACTGAATTCACTATGAGTTTGAGCCTGGGCTACATAGCAAGTTCAAGGCCAGCCTGGGCTACATAGGGAGACCCTGTCTCAAAAAAAATAGGGAGATGAATTCGGATTTCCCAAGTGAGCTCAATGCCATCAGAAGTATCTTTATAAGAGGGAAGCAAGTGGGCAGAGTCAAACAAGGGACTTGACAAGCAGAAGATGAGCTGTGTGTCACGGAACACAGGAAGCCTCGAGAAATTGGAAGTATCAGGCAAATGGATTCCTCCCTGCAGATTCCAGAACAAATTCAGCCCCATCAGTGGCTTGATTTTCACCCTGTGAGATTCAGTTCAGACCTCCGCCCTCCAGAACTGTAAGAGAATGTGTCTGTGTCACTTTTTTAAGTTGCTGAGTTTGGGGTAATTCAGCATAGCAACAACAGAATACTCTCAGAGGCCAGAAATGTGTGATTGACTGCTGATGTACCAAGCAAACTTGCTGCGTGCTGAGCCCTTCACAGGCGCTATCTTATTTGATCCCAGCACAGCACCTGCAGGTCAACTTCTCATTGAAGATATGGAAATGAACTTGGAGTCAATAAGTGGCTAAAAGCCAGCAAGCCAGTCATGTCAGCAGTTTTGAGTCTCTCTGAGCCCTTGACCCTGTGATACACTTGCTACCATAAGATGGAGAACAGATGCTAAGTAGGCCCCAGTGCTCTGGCTTGGACAGCTAAGGGGAAGTCACCATTTGCTGGGATAGGAGTTCAAGAAAGAAAAAGGTGAAGAGGGGGTTTCCCTGTAGTGGACAGTGGTTTAGTGCATGGTTAAATGCACAGTTAGTTCCTTTTTACTTTTTGGCTTTTTGAGTCAGGGACTGGCTTTGTAATTCAGACTGGCCTTGAATTCACAATGTAGCCCAGGATGGCCTTGAACTTGCCATGATCCTCCTGCTTCAGCCTCCCATAAATACAAAATTCTGGACCCAGGACAAAAGTGGGAGCCAGAGGCAAAAAATGAATAACAGGGTTTTATATGGGTGGTAGAGTCCACAAGAGTAAAATCAACAAGGAGGCTAGAGACATGAAAAGGGAAAAGAACTAAAGGTGAAACTTGAAGAAAACCCAGTATTGTTTCTCACTTATTTGCAGTGGTAGAGACTGAACTCAGGACCTCATGCACAGGAGGCAAGCACTGTGTCACTAAGCCACAGCCATAGCCCTTTTTAAAATTTTTATTTTGAGGCAGAGTCTCACTAAGCTTTTCAGACTGACCTCAAACTTGCCCTCTTCCTGCCTCAGCCCGTTGATATTACAAGACATATACCTCTGTGCCTACAAGAAGCATAAGGGATCAATAGTGTTATGGTTTATATGTAGATGTCCCTTCTCCCACAAAACCTCTTGTACTCATATGTGGGGTTTTGGGGAGGTGATTGAATCGGGGAGCTGTGATAATCATCAGTGGGTTAGTCCACTGATGAGTTTATACCTAAATGTGATGTTGAGAGGGGAAGCCTGGTCCAGCAGGTGGGTCTCTGGAGGTGTGGCCTGGAAGGATTTAGCTCCCTCCTCCTGCCTTGATCTCTCTCTCTGCTTCCTGTTGCCATGTCAGGAGCTGCTTCTCCTCTCCCATCCCCCTCTGCTGTGCTGCCTTGCCTTGGAGTCAACTGACTATGCACTAAAACCTCTGCAAACTGTGAGTCAAAATAAACCTCTCCTCCTTTAATTTATGGGTTCTTGGTATCATGTTTTAGCAAGGAGAAAGTAACTAAGACAAGTAGAAAGAAACATATCTAAAACATTATACTCAGTGAAAGAACCTGATCATGTCCCCCCAAAAAAACCTCTTATTCCATTTATATGAAAAAATCCAAGAGTAGGCAAATTGAGAGACAGAAAACAGACTAGTAGTTGCCAGGAACTGGGGGCTGGGTAGAAATGGTGAATGGCTGCTAATGGGGCCATGGTTTCCTTTTGGAGTGATGAAAGTGTTGTGGAACTAAATAGAGGTGGCAGACGTACACAGCACTCTTAATTCATGAGAGGCTGAATCATTCACTTTCAAATGGGTACTATAGCATGGGTTTGTGCTCTGTGGGAAAGTAATGAAAAAAAAGGTTTTTTGTTCTTTTTTTAAATCCACTTAGAAGCTATGTGCTAGAGATGGGAGAAAAACCTGAAGAGTGACCTGCAAAAGTCATGTGATGTGCACAATTCCTCCAGTTTTGTGCCAAGAAATATGGTAAAGTCACAACACTGTTCCACGGGACACAGTTTGTGAGACACATTCTTACTGAATGAGGCCTCATTCTAGCAGAGCACAAGGTCGGGAGTCTTCTTTGGTCACAGTGCCATAGCAGATCTCCATGGGGTTTCAATAGAAAGTAATTTCTCTCTCATCTGCACGAAGTATGTTTTCATAATGAACATTTATGAAGCAGCCACCGCTTTCTAGGTCACTGGGAGATACAAAATAGATCAGAAATACATAGTACACTACCACGGACTGATCAGGCCTGCAACCTCCCAAACAAGTAGATGGTGAAGCCTTAAGTCAAAGAGACAAGAGGTATGATTTTAGAGCTCCAGGAAGATCAAAACCCTCTAGCAGAATTCAAGGTTCTGGGAGGCTGAAACAAAGAACTCTGGATGGCCTATATTTATCTGGTTTTCAAACAAAGGGAGGGGATATGGAGGAAAATGCAGGAACTGAGCAGGACATTGTGGGTCAGTTGACACACTTCTCTAAGCAGTAAATTATGCTGATTTAGGAGAACCATCTTATCTCCAGCTTGACTTTTATGGCAGAACTGAGACAGCAGGAGTGAGATGCCTGCAGCTGCAGTCTCTGTCTGGTTAATTGGGGTTGGAGCCAGGCATCCTCAGCTGTGGCCTTATCTTGTCCTAGGAGGCATCACAGCATCACAGGCCAACACAGGCCTCAGCCAGGGCCCATGATTCATAGAGGTTCACTCACTATGAATCTGCTGCCCATCTCCAGGCAAGGGGCTTAGGCCTGGACAGACTCTCAAGTAAACATAGAGAGCCAGTTGGTTAGTCTTAAATCCTGCTCAGAGCCGCTTCATAGTAGTCTCCATCAGCACATCACACATTACAAAGAGAAAAGCTATATGTGATAAATAAAGGTAATGGAGAGTTCAAGTGGTAAGAAAATACAGCTACCAGTAGGATGGTGCAGGAATTGCAAGAGGAGAGGATCAGGGGTCATCTCGTGGAGGAGTCAGGCTTGGACTAAGCTCTCTCAAGTGGAAAAAGCTGCCAAAATGGAGGTGGCACACACAGGCACTCCAAGAAGAGGGAACAGTGTGAGGCAGGGCATCCCACTTGGGATAGGAAATACAGTGTAGATCCATCTGGGAGCTTCCCAGAACGAATCACTCATGTCCTACTCCAGCCCGATGGAATCAGAATCACTGGGAGTGGAGACCCAGACATCACTGTTGCTTTAAAGCTCTTCAAGTGATTCCAGTGGAGCAGAGTGGTCAGATCTGTGGTTCTCATTGGAGTCCAAGAAGCACCATGGCTCAGTTTGAGGGGCAATGATAGCAGCCACTACTCGGACTTCAGCACCTACAGAGATCTCCTGAGAATCTGACTAAAACACAGATTCCTAAGCCATGCTATCGGACTGGTCCAATGAGCCTGAGATGAGGCACATGAACTTTACTTGTGTCAAAATTCTGCCACCACTGGAACATAAACTCAACACTGAGCATCGTAGATGTAAGAATTTTGACACAGTGATGAAGGAACAGGAGAGGAAGATTAGCAAATGACTTGTTTTCTTAACAAAAGTGAATTAAAATGTTTGATTGGGGGAAATGTATTGACATTAGGGTGAGTGTGCCCTGAGATTTGCAAATACCCCAGTTTATCATCTTCCATATCCTCTATGTCATGATGGGGAGAAGCCATGAAGCCCTGGGCTAGAATAATGAGCCTATGAAGGAGACTGATGACACAGAAATGGGGGAATGGGTCAGTTTCTAAAATATTTTCTGTTGCTAAGAGAGAAACACCACAGATTGCCTAAATGACAACAAGAGGTTTATTTGGGTTCATGATTCTGGTACAAGGTCAAAGGGCTACCTCTGCTGGTGGCCACAATGAGGGGAACGCTGTTCCAGTACAGCCTGGCACATTCCCAGCCCCAGGGGTTTGGAATTCTTTACCTAGAAATGAATCACCTTCTATGTAAAGAGCCACATAAATCATTTCCTCTTTCCTGTATTCAGATGTCACTTAGAGAGGCTAACCAAGGGGTACCAAAAATAGGGTAACAATAGTCTATAACTATTTATGATATATTTCAAAATAACTAGATTCTGAAGGTCCCAACTCTGAAACAATGATAAATATTTGAAGAAGTGGTAATGCAAATTACCCTGATTTAATAATTACATTTTGTACTGTTAATGGTTCAGATCTAAAATATCTTCTGAAAGTTTTGTGTTCAGAGATAGGACACTGTACTCATCAGTGGATCAGGCCATTGATGAGTTCATAGATGAATGTGCTGTTGGAATGTGCTGTTGGGAGGTGGTACTTAGCAAAAAGAGGTGGATCACTATGGGCATGACCTGGAAGTGTGTATTTTTGTCCCTATCTCCTCTCCTCTCTTCTCTTTGTCTCTCTCCGTGTATGTGTGTGTGTGTGTGCATGTGAGCACTTCCTGGCTGCTATGGGTTGAGCATCTATCCTCTGCCAGACCCTTTACCATGATATTCCTGCCTTGGAGTCAGTTAATCATGGATTAAACCCCCTGAAACCATGAGCCAAAATAAACCTCCCCTTCTTAAATTGCACATGTCAGGTATTTTGTCCCAGCAACAGGAAAGTCAAACAATCCTGCAAATACATACATGTATAAATGTATGAATTACATACCTACATGTATGAGTTATCCTACTGTACCTTTCCCATAAATGTGTACAAATAGGATGTATAAAAAATATAAAAATAAGAATTTCAAGGCCTTAACTACTCTGCTACTTTTTTTTCCCTTGTAGCACTTATCACCATCTGAAAATAAGGACCCTTAGAGATCAGAGTCAGGTTGGATAGGGATACTTTCTGTGTCTAAACCTTTGCAGGATTGTTTGATCTAAGTGATTTTCATGCTTCTTTCTTTTTTTATTTTAAAGAGAATAAAACAAAAGAGGGTAGAACAAAGCAGATCAGAACAGAACAACATAAGCAACACAGCACTTTACAATAAGACAACCGGACATTAACAGTAGCTATCAAAATATCTCTTTCTCTGCTATAGTTGAGCATAGTTTCAAATACAATAATATCAAACATAACAAAATAGTATAAAACCATTCCAAAGAATGAAAGAATTACAGGACATTCTGAACCGAATAACAGAGAATGATCAATGGCTACTATAATATCTCATTTGCAATAAAAAGATTTGTTTATACTATCACATATATTAAAATCCCAATAAGACACAACATGATAGAACTGATGGTAATAGCAGAGTAGAAGCATGGTAGAACTTCTAAGCAAGACAATATTAAATCAGCAGTGGCTGCCATAATGCTTTGTTTTCTGCGAAACAGCTGTTCATACCATCATGTGTAATAAAGTCAAACAAAACAGATTAAAAACTTTCCAACTGATGAATAAAAACATTGAAAGGCTTCAAAGCAATGAAAGGGGAAATCATGATTATCATAAAATCTTAGATACCCTTACCAACTCTCATACTAGGGAGACTATATGGTATTTACACATGTGAGTTTGGTTTATTTCTTTTTGAGTATGGTCTCAAGTTGTGTTCATTTATTTATAAATATCTCAATGTGATCATTCTTTATAGCTGAGTAGTACTCCATTGTATAAAAATGCCACAACTTTTTTATCCATTCCTCAGTTGATGGGCACTTAGGTTGTTTCCAAGATCTGGCTATTATAAATTATGCTGCTATAAACATGGGTGCACATATATCACTGTGGTATGATGTTTTCAGGTCTTCTGGGAATATGCCTAGAAGTGGAATAGCTGGGTCAAATGGGACTTCCAGACCAAGATTTCTGAGGAATCTCCAGACTGACCTCCACAGTGGTTGCACAAGTGTACACTCCCAGCAACAGTGTAGAAGAGTTCCTTTTTCCCCACAGTCTCTCCAGTATTTGTTGTTGGTAGTTTTTTTTTTTATCCTGGCCATTCTTTCTGGAGTGAGATGGAATCTCAGTGTGGTTTTAATTTGCATTTCTCTCATAACTAATGATGATGAACATTTTTTCATGTATTTATTTGCCATTCATATTTCTTCATCTGAGAACTGTGTATTCATTTCAGATGCCCATTTTTGTGTTGGGTCTTTGAATTTCGAGGGTCTGAGTTTTATTTTAATTCTTCATAAGTTCTAGACAGAAGTCCTTTGTCTGAGGGACAGTCCATTAAGATTTTTTCCCAATTTGTGGGTTTTCTTTTCACACTGCTGGAAATCTCTTTCAACATACAGAAACTCATTAATAAGATATGATCCCAGTTATTGATTCTGTGAAGTATTTCTGGTGCGGTTTGGTTCTTGTTCATGAATTCTTTACCTACCCCTATATGTTTGAGATATTTACCTACTTTGTCTTGCAACAGATTTAGTGTTTCTATTTTAAGATTTAGATCTTAAGGGGGAGAAGAGTCACATGACTTAATTTGGCCAATGAAATGCAGGCAGAATTCTAAGTACTTCCAGTGTGATACTTCCTTCCCTTCCCTTCCCTTCCTTTCCACAGACCCCAGAAACACCCATCAGGGCAATGTGAGGGCCCCTGGGTCAGGTACTTCATTGAGCTGGTGAATGAGAACTTCAAGATAAGCCTCAACTCCATGACCAATGGCCATACAATGCAAGCAAGAAATAATTGAAGCCAACAATTAGAGTCATTTCTAGCAGGTGACCTTGCTTCTCCTGACTGCTACAGAAAGGGACCATAAAGGCGTTTTTTAAGAGTCAGTAGGGGGAAAAAAGAGTTAATAGGGTTGCAGCTTAGTAAACAGTGACTGACAGCAGAGCCATCTCTTCTGCATGGGGTCAAAACTCAAGTTTGTAGAATGCCAAAGGGCTGCAAGTAGCCCACCAACATGCTTTGTTTGGTTAGGAAAGCATCTGTTGAAACATTTTAACAGGAAAGAGACTGAGTGTGTAGTTAATCCTCCTCTTAGAAATAGCTCTGCTACTCCCTTTATTTACAACAGCTTCACAATGTACTTGCCTGCAGAAACCCTAAAGGTATTTTGTTTGCAACCTTGACCTATCTGTGTATCAAATCCATTGAAAAAGGGTGGAATGCTTATTACCATCTTCAACTAATAGATAAGGAAGCAGAAGCCCTGAAAGATCAAGAGGCATCAAAAGTGACACAAGTCAATGGCAGGATTGGGACCCGAATCTGGGATTTCCAAGGCCTCTGCTCAGATGTCTGCCTCAGGGACTGCCACCTTCTAGGGCTGCAGAGATCCTGGGAGATTAATGCATTGATTGCATACTCTGTTGTCTAATCAGCCCACACACTGCCTGAGTTTATCACCAAGGAAATTTCCATTTGTGTTTCACAGCAAAATCATGCCATCCTGAAATGCCTTGAACCAAACTCTGCAGTCTCAACAAACAGCTTGCCTTTTAAATCCATAAGCTAAACATGAGGTTCTCTGCATTCTTTCAGCCAAGCCACTGCAGCTCTTTTTATCTGTCAGCCTGAACTCCCTTATGATTAAGACAGCCAAGAAGAGGAAATGAAAGAAATGACTCTAACGGAATAACTTCAGGATACACTATTAAATACAAAAGGCAAAGTGCAGACAACCTTGTATGGAATAAAGCTATTTATCTAAGTGGAAAAAGTACATGGATATTTCCATATAGATTTATGTATGCAAAAATGCATCCAAGAATGTGCAGGAAGCATTACAGTTGTATCTGGAGAACAGCCTGGGGTCAGGAGCAGGAGAGGTAGGCACTGTGGGTACCTTGTGAGCTCAGGCTCCACCAATCCCCACCACTTTCCCTCTGTGTCAGGTCCTCTGGGGCTGTAGTGCCTTCTTTGCACATGTTCTGGGCAGATGAAAGTGCCCAGGGAGGTCACACCTCCCTGGGACAACCCAGCATCAGCGACTGGTGGGAATCAGCGGTGAGCTACACCAACCCCTTATCTCTGGGGCAAGTTTGTCCAGAGGTGTGTGCTCTGAGCTGCTTTCCACAGCTCCCTGTCCTGACACTTCATTAGCTGCCTACAGGCCAGACCCTTCCAAATAAACTCCAAGTCTTTTCTCAGGGGTGCTTACCAGAGAAACAGTGCTATCAGAATGAAAGTTCTTAATGATGGAGATATCTACCATCTACACTGTCCAATATGGTAGCCACTGGCTACGTGTGAGAGTTACATTGCATTCTTTTATAAATAAAATTTTAAATGCAGTTTTTGGATCACACTAGCCACATTTGAAGTATTCATGAGCTACCCAGACAGCACATCTATCATCACACAAAGTTCTGCTGGACAGTCTGGTTTGCAGTCAGCATTGGAGGAAATGCATGTCAGTTTCTAGTATATGCATCAAGAAGGAAATGACTGTCTGTAAAGGGAGAAAGGATATGATCTAACTCCACGGGCTTCTCTGAAGTCTGTGTGTAAAGCCTGATCCAAATTCAAGTAGTCCCCTAAATCTACTGCCTTAACTTTCTTTATTTTTGGTTAAGGGCGAGGCTGTTGCTAGCTCCTGTGGCATGTTTGTGCAAATAAAACCAAGGTGTCCTTCCCTCCCAGTGGACACAGCCCCATATCAATGCACATTGAACTTCAGTGGTGCCACCCAGCAGACCTACCTGACAATGCCATACAAATCTGGCCCAAGGACAAGCATTTAAAATCTCAAAGCCAGGAAGAGCTTCTTTATTGCTGTATGTTTTGCATTTCAACCCTTCCCTTTGTAATGAGCCAAGCAGAATGGCAGGGATTGAATTTGAGAGTTAACAGGAGGGCCAAAGAATAAAAAAAAAAAAGACTAAGAACGACATTTAAAAAAATCATGAGTCATAATAACACTGAAAGTCAATACTACAGTTTTATCACATAAGTGTTAATTATCAAATAGCTCAGAAATTTTACTAAGGGAATTAATGATCACATGCCATCTGTTTGTTTATATGTGACAGGATAATGGCCCGGTTATGTGATTATGCCTCTTCATGACAAAACTCGGTCTCTCTAGTTTAACTGGAGTGATACTGCTCATGAGGATGACAAAATTATAGTTACATGCAAATTTATTGTGTTATTTTATCTCATATGTGAAATATCCTAATCAGGCAAATCCACAGAGTCAGAAAGTAGGCTGGTTGTTGCCAGGGCTGAGGGGCTTCAAGAAGAAAAGCAACCTAATGTTAATTAGTATGGCATTTATTTTTAAAGTGATGAAAACCTAGAATCAATTATAATGGTGTTCACTGTGTATCTCAGTGGTAGAATATATTTGGTATGTATGAGACCCTAGGTTCCATTCCCAGCACCAAACAAAACAAAGCAAAACAAAACAAAATAAAAAAGAAAAAGATGTGATGGTTGCACAACTCTGAACAGCATATTCTAGCTGAGTGAATTTGTATCATTGAATTACATGACAATGAAAACACTAAGAAATACAAAGAAAGGTTTATCTATACAAATAAGGAAATTTACACTAAATCTCTACATATAATGTTCAAAATCTCAACTCTTCCTCCAGTTTTCTGCCCAATAGTCAATAGCCTCCCAGCACTGTGTTACAGACTCTGTTCCTCACAGGTAAGTTTGAACTCTCAACTTGCTCTTGTCAGAGTATAGCAATTTGCATTAATCCAAAGAATCCAAATGCCCAGTTTCTGTTAGTCAGTTTTCCATTACTGTAACAAATACTTGAGACAATCAAGTTAAAGGAGGAAGATTTATTTGGGTCATAATCTCACAGGTTTCAGTCCATATGATCACTTGGCCCTGTTGCCTTTGGGCCTGTAGTAAGGCAAAGCACCATGATAGACAGATGCAGTGGAGAAAAACTATTTACCTGATAGCAACCAGGAGGCAGAGACAAAAAGGGGCCTGTGTTCTGATATGGCCTTCAAGGGCATGCTTGAGGTGACCTAATTTCAACCCACTAGGCCCCACCTCCTCAAGGTGCCACCACTTCCCAAGAGTACCATGAGCTGGGGACAAGCATTCAGCTCTTCAGCTTTTGGGTGACATTCAAGACCCAAACTGTAACACAGTTCTATTACTTTTTAAGAATATTGGAGCCCTTGTGGGAATATAAACATCACATCTCTGGACTTGGGATTGCAAAAGTTAGCATTCAAATGTGTTGACTTCTTTGACAGCTCTCTTTTTTGGCCTGAAGAGAGGACCTTTATCTTTGTTGGTGTGTGACAAAGTTGAGCATTTGCTAAGTGTCAAGTACTAGGGACACATCCATGAGGCAAGACACTCCCACTTTCAGGACTACTGAGAACAGATTGTGAGAAAGAAGATTCACCTGTTCCGGCTCATGGTAATTCCTAAGCTTTAACGTAACTGGAATTTTCTACACATTAAAACCGGTTCTCCTGTTATTCTGGCAAACAGATGTCCCAGAAGTTGAATATGTAGCTGACACCACTGTACTGTAGACATTCTCCACTGCAGAGTGATCCTTTGGAAAGACCTCAACTCAGCCAAAGTCTACTTCAGCTTTATTTGCCTTTGCTTATAATTCCATTTTGTGATTTCCTTTATCAGTGGGAGAAATTTAGGAGTTGACTGCCATTCAAAGTTAGTTGACTCAATAATAATAGCTGTCAGAGGTGGTATCATGTAGGGACCTTAATAAGCTTTGTCAAATTTAATCCTGAAAGGTATGTAGTATTATCTCCATTTTATAGACTTTTTTTAAAAGGAAGGTTCACAGCAGTGTTTCATGAGATCTGTGCCATGTTGGAACTTGGGGCACTGGGAAAGAAAGCAACCCACTTGCTTGCTGCCCTGGTAAGCAGCTGTAGCCTGGCAAGCTGCAGCAGTCCCAGGGCGAGAACCAGCAGCGTTTCCTGAGATCTGCGCCATGTTGGAACTTGGGGCTCTGGGAAAGAAAGTAACCCACTCTCTTGCTGCCCCGGTAAGCAGCTGTGAGCCTGCCAGCACACGGGCAGAAAATCAAGCATCCTATCCCCCTCACCTCCCATTGGCAAATGGGAGCCAGAGATCTGAGCATCTCTTGGAAGATTGACCATATGCGGTACAGCAAATGAGGGGGATTTCCTTCTACCATCTCTTTAAAGGCATACATTTTTATCACTGTTTAGCTTTGTTCTGATTACTGTTATTGCTCTATTCAATATTCTGTTTTAATAAGTTCTGTAATGTCCTATATTTCCTTTGATTTTGTATCTGATTGAAAGAACAACTATTGTGAAGATAACAACACATACTAGTACCTATTACTGTTACCCGGGTAACCTGCTGTGAAGTTCTGTACCAATTTCACTACACTGTTTTAATTGGCTTTGTTCCTTCTTGTTCTGTTGTGTTTTATTACCTTCAAGTTAATAAAAAAATTTAAATAAATAAAAATGAAATAACAACAGCAAAACAGATCAGTAAGGTACTGAGCAAGCTGAAACATGATATAACCAAACAGATAATGGACTAAAAAAGAAAAAGAAGATAAAGAAAATGCTCTAAAGGATATAACTGTATGTATGTTTAAATGTGTAGGATTGATAACCATATTACTAAGTTTTTGTTGGATCATTGAACAGAACTGTTTGCAGTTCTGGTGTTTGAATGTCCACTTTGTATGCTTTAATTTTGTAACTTGAACAACTATTTCTAAGAGGACAATATGTAATTTATCAACTAGTGATTTCTT
>PVJX010038302.1:0-16420 GCA_004027295.1 Dolichotis patagonum
TCACTGTTTTTATCAATTCTTCTTTTACCTGGGCAAGTATTTCTGGTTTGAATTTCTCCATAGCTTTCCCTATTTGCATATTTATTTCATTTGATATCATTTCAGACATTTCAGGTGTATGGCTTCTTTTTTCTTCTATGTACACAGCTTCTAAGCTTTCTTGGGGAGGGCTAGGGCTTGGAGCCTGCCTTTTGGTCTTGCCTTTTGTCATTTTTCTGTATTTCCTTACTTTGAGCGGTGTTCCAAAGCTTTCTCTGCTTATGTGCCAAATTACCTGTTACACCCTCAGTTCCTGGAGGGGCAGTGGCTCCCCCACAGGCTCCTGGCTTCCTCACAGGGTCCTAATTCCCCTCTGTGGGCTCCTGGCTCCCTAAGTTGTAAGGCGAATGCTGGGTGTGGCCACCCCAGAGCCTGTGGAATCTCAGGCAGGCCAGGCCTCCGTGCCTTCTCCCAGGCAGGTCTCCAGGAGGTTCCCTGCAAGTGTAGGGTCTACAGGTCCCAAAGAGTCAGGCCAGAATGTTGGTTTCTGAAAAGTTCCCGGTCCCAAACAGACCTGGCCAAGATGCCAGTCTCCACAATATTCCCAATCCAAACAGCCCGAGCCACTCTGCGGGTCCGAGAGATTCGGGTCCCAAAGCGACAGGCCGAGATGCTGCTTTCTGGGAGACTTCCTGGGGGTGAAGGGCGGGGCTACGGGCCTAAACAGACCCGGCCCAGATGCCGATCTCCAGACAGTTCCTTGGGGATGAAGGGTGGGCCTACCAGCCCCAAAGAGTCGTGCCGAGATGCAGGTCTGCGCAGACTTTTGATCCAAACAGCCCAGGCCACTCTACCTCAGAAGTACTTGAATATTTGATTAGAAAATGTGACCTGTTTTCCCTTCAAAAGCAACTATTAAAATATAACATCCCTAAAAACGTATGCTACTTTAGAACACAAAAATATTTTCTTACAGTTACTTTTATTTACTGAACAAAATTGTGTATGTGGTAACTGTAAGTCACTACTCTAATGCTGGGAAACAATGCTGAAGAACAAAATCACTTATTAACCACAGGACTTACTGCTTCCTATAATTTCACCCCAAATCACTTTTCTAATGCTTTAGTAGATTGCATCACAATACATGCATGAGAATATACATTCCTGTGTTAAAATGTCCACAAAAATGGACGCCTGGGGATGCAGTACTGAGACACTTTCCTGTCAGGTAGAGTTTTATGAACAAAAAGTACCTTAGATTCTGTGGTAACCCTACTTCAAATCGGCAAAGACAGCCTGAAGTCTGCATGCAAATAAAGTCAGGGATCACGACATATGTCTCACTTTGGAAGAACTCCGGAAAACACTCACTCCTGTCCACCAGGGGGCGCAATAACCTAACACAAACTCCCATTCTATGTGAATTTTACGTTCAGAATCACTTCACACCAGTTCAACAGTTCTGTAAGTTAAGAAGCAAGACCGTTACTTAGGCAATACTCTGAAGATGAACACTTCTCCAGGCTTAGTGACTGTGATATTCATAATACTTGGTAAGTAAAATGTCTGTTAAGCTTTGGACTCCTGTTTTATGTCAGCAAAAATTTTAGCAATGAATTTATTTAAGCGCTTTCTTCTCAAAGTAATACAGATCTCTTTTTTCCCAGGAAAGACACATGGAGACTCAGTGACACAGATGGGAGGCCACGTGACCCTCTCAGAACGGGCTTTTCTGACCATAAACTGCACTTACACAGCCTCAACCTACCCTACTCTTTTCTGGTATGTCCAATACCCTGGACAAGGTCCTCAGCTCCTCCTGAAAGCCGTGACAGCCAACGAGCAGAGATGAAACAAAGGATTTGAAGCCACATATGATAAAGGAGCCAGTTCCTTCCACTTGGAGAAAGCCTCAGTGGAACAGTCAGACTCGGCTGTGTACTACTGGGCTGTGAGTGACACAGTAGCAGGAACCGCAGGGGGAGCTGAAGACAAACTCTAAGCAGCAGGAAGGGTCCAGCTTGGTGTCTGCTTCTAGAATCTACTGTGATTTCCATACAACTGCAGTGTTCACCTCTCCATATCTCAGGCTGCTGTAATAGCCTACAAGTGTCTAGAACCAAAGAACAACAAGTAGACATCTGCCACGTCCAGTTTCCACGAGTGAACATGAGACCAGGCTTTTACACTGAGAGCTCTGTTTTGCAGGACTAAATTATTCTCGAATAAAAATCACAAAGCTCCTGTAGTGGTCCTGTGTGCATCCTTGCAGATACAGTCTGGCCCCTATACCAGGTCACCCACCCTGGTAGATATTGCTGTGTCTTATTATGTAAGAGCCACATGTGCCAGAGAAAGTGAATGCTAACAATGTCTCCCAAACAGAGTGTGAAAGAAAGGTGATAGGAGAATTATAGCCTCCCAAACCCCAGGCTTATTAATGGAGAAAGAAGGAAAGAGAAGAAAAAAGGAACAATAGACCTCACTTGTATCAATGATGCAAATGGTTAAAAGAAAAAGAATTGTCATAATGTAGATGATTTTTCCTCTTGTTTTGTAAACAAGAGTGTATAGTCAAGCTGATATTCAGGAAAAAAGGAGGAGCAAAAAGTGTAACTGAAGGAACAACTCATGTCCAAACCATGAGAATCCCTTTTAGTTGTATAAGTCACTTGACTTTCTTGCACAACCTCAGGTGAGTTTGTTTTCAGGGTCAAAGAAATGTTAACCTTGTGTTTTTACTCTTACTATCATAATGCCTTATTTAAAAGACAATAAAGAAACATAAAAGGCAGAAACCACAAAATATAGAAAATGACATAGCAAAAGCAATACCAATAAAATTTTAGAGGTTAAATGAAGCCTGAAGACATGTACAGCAGGCCGGGTGTCCATGGAACCTGGGTGTTGTGAGCCAAGAAGCAGGAAGCATCAAAGGTACACAGCACTGTGGTAACATGCGGAAGAACAAAATATGCCCATTACCCTCACAGCATCAAAGATGGCGGTGTGTACTTGTGGGTATGTGTGAACCCACACACACACCGATGGTATTTAGAAGGGAAAATGTTTAAAAAGCAGACCCTCTGGAAAAATCTGTAAGTAACAGACCAACTATGCTCTTCACCAAAGCCTTCAAAGCAACAAATACTGGAAATATCTGCAATGGATTGAGGAACAGGATGAGAGAGACAGAGAGAGAGAAAGAAAAAAGAATAAAAGAAGAGTGAAAGATGGAAAGGTGGAAAGGGAGAAAGAGAGAGAAAGGAAAGTGAGAAGGAAGAAAAGAAGGAGGTAAAAAAAGAAAGAAAAGAGATTCAACTTAGGAAAATAAAATATTATGCAAAATGGACCATACTTGTAGTGATCTGCATGATTAAAAAGCTTTCCCTTAGACAATTTTCAAAGTCATACCTTCAGCATTGGTGATTGCAAAGAATACCTGCTTCCCCCAAATCTTTTTTATTATAAAACTTTGTATCTATAGCTTACTAATTACTCTTTTTGTTTTTATAATTCATTAAATTATGAATCAAATAGAACTTCATTTAACATATCTATCATTTACATTTTCTGTATATTTCCTTTTATATATCTGCCCATTTTTAATGTGATTATCTCTGTTCATCACATTTAGCTTTCAACTACAGATCACACATTTGAAAAGTTTCACCCTTTTTTTAAAAACAATTTTTAAAATCAATGTGGGTTTAGGTTACAGAAACATGGAGAGAAAAATACGCAAATTCTTCATATCACTCCGAACAACCAACCCTGCAGCCTCCCCTGTTATAAACATTACCCACCAGAGTAGTCCCCTTGTAACAATGGATAAACCTGCATGCATGTATCACAGTCACCCAAGGTCCATGGTTTACATTAGCAGTCATCTTTCTGGTTGTGTATTATATGGATTTTGATAAGTGTTTAAGGAATTGTATCTACCCTCACACTGTTATATGGAGTATTCTCCCTGCCCTAACCATCCACTCTGCTTGGCCTGTTTATCCATTCTGAGCCCGAACCCTGACAATCACTGACTTTTTACAATAGTTTGCTTTTTCCAGAATATCATTTGATTGGAATCATAAAGTATGCTGCCTTTTCATACTGACTTCTTTCACCGAGTAACATGAAATTAAATTTTCCCCATGTCCTTAATGGCTTCATAGCTCATTTCATCTGAGTGCTGAATAATATGTCTTTTAATGGATAGATGGCAGTTTATTTGTACATTTAATTCAAGAAAAAAATAGTTGTTGCTCCCAAACTTTGGCAATTAAGAATAAAGCCGGTATAAACATTTATATGCAGGTTTGGGAGTGGAAATGTGTTTTGAAATATTTGGGGAAGATACTAAGAAGCATAATTTCTGGATGCTGGAAGCTATTCCTAAGACACTGCCAAACTATCTTCAAAAGCAGTTGCACTATTTTGAAGTGAAATAGCACTGTGTTTACTCTAATTAAAAGCTTGTACCTCCTTTATCAAACACACTTTCAGGAAGACTCACTGACCCAGGCCATGCCTGTCACTGCACTGATGAGGTGATTAGAACACACAGACGTGATGAGACCTATGAAAGCCTAACTCACACAAACACAATCCAGGCATTCTGACTCTTTCACAGCTGGTGTTTCCACAGAAGACACAAAGCAGGATCCACTGTCTGAAGGAAGGAGTTTAATGCTATAAACTAAAAGTATTACTTAATTAAATGTGCTATGTCTGATATATGAGACAATATAAGCATGCAGACAAAAAGAAAACACTCCTATAATTCCATGGTCTAGAAATGACAACTATCTCCATTTAAAAATCTTAGAGAATATAAGTACAGCTGTATTTTTCTCTGGAAGTGGCTTATTATGAATCCAGTGTTATTAACATGGTTGTCTCTACATTATAATTATAGATTTCAAAGCAGGCATTCTATTGAGGACCTAATTTAAAGTAATTGCCCTGTACTTTCTACTGATATTTTTAGAAACCTGATTATATTCTGAAGTTGGTTATAATTATCCAATAATATAGATAATCTTTTATGAATATCATAAAATAACATTTTAATGGAAATAGAGTTGCTGGCATAAGAGGAAAAAAGCAGGTCACTAAATGTACACTTTTCATAAAGATATTTTTTTCACCAAACTTTGGTTTCAATAGTAGCACAAGATGCTGCCGATTTCTCAATTCCTCATCAGCTACGTATACTTTTGTTTTAAAGCAGTATCCACATAAGTGACAGGTTTCACACCATTGTTACTTTTTTTCCTAATAACATGCGACGTTATTCATTTTGCTCTTAACATGTCAGTAACAGAGGAGGAAAGCTATCAAAGGCCAGCAGGCAGAATCAGAGTCCTTTCCTACAGTGAGCTGTGTAAAATGAAGTTTGAAAAACATTGTGCAAGTTACCTTCTCACTTGCCCATTTTCTCTCAAGGCATCTATTGCACACGTGCACATTTCTCAAAGTGAGGGAGCGCAGTCTCTGACACTGCAAAACCTCAGAATCCTGCCAAATCTGTGGACCTCAAGTTTATGTGCTGAAAAGGTTCCCACAAGAATCACGCACTTAACTGCTGGACAAGCACCAGCCTTATGAATTTCTGGAGTCATATTTTCAGAGCTTTTATCAAATCTATACTTTCCTGAAATGTTTCAATGGCTTTCTGTTGTTCCTAAAATAAAATACAAACTTCTGACTGTGATACACAAGGTTCTACATAATTTAAACCTGGTCTGATCTTTCAATCTTAGTTCTTAACACAAGATCTTACTATGTAGTTCAGGCTGGGCTTGAACTCATTATGTAGTCCAGGTGGAACTCAGCAGTCCTCCTGCCTCAGCCTCCTGAGTGCTGGGATAACAGGCATAAACACAATGTCCAGAAATCTAGGTTTTTAATTTTCTTTTCCCATTCTCTCAGCAGCCGCAAGACTGGCTCTTTCAGTTTTCTGCACTTGCCACATTTTCCTCACAGTTAGTATTGCATTACTGTTTCATCCACCTGAAATGTACCCCCAAATTTTGGCCAGTTTGAGTCATTTTCACCATTCAGGTCTTAGCTCAAATGTAGAGCAAGCTCCTAACTTCTGCTGATCTTCTGCCTACGTAGCCATGCATAGCCCTCCCCTAACTATTTTATCCCACCCTAGCGATTTCCCTGGTGATAAATATTGTAACATGTAGCTATGTTGTTGATTTATGTTTCCATGTGGTGAGTATATATTCCCTCAATTAGAAAGTCAGTTTTATAAGACCAGCTTAACGGTTTCTTAATTAACAGCTTTATTCTTAGTGTCTAGACTATTGACTGAACAATCTTAGTCAGTTCATAAGTGTCTACTGAATGAGTAACGTTGCTTAGCCCTCTTCTCATTCTCCTTTTCATTTCCCTCATTCCCACCCCAGCACCGCAGTGCTCGGTCTTTGCTTCATTAGAGGGCAGCGCAGTTCTCTCTGCCCCCTTTCCCTGGACTGAGTTCTCCACTCTCTGTGTTCATAGGTTGCTATCAAATAACTGATCCAAGGACAAGCTCTCAACCTTCCCTTATTGACCTGAACTCACCTTATCAAACACAGTCAGAAAGCCTGTGCCCACTCTAAGGGTAGTACCTCAATGGAGAAACATCAAAAGGACAGAAAAAGGCCATGACTACAAGGTGTAGAATCATAAAATAATTTCTCAGGTCAGGTTATTATAATCACCTGTCATATTTTTATTTCAAAATATTGTAAGTGCAAAAATTCCTCAGGAAACAAATCCAAATAATTAGCCTTAGACATTCTGTAGTAGATTAGATTTTTTAAAAATATGTTAAAAATAATTATTGTGGTCAATGGACTGATAAATAATATTCCTCCTTTTACTATCTGTGTGGCAGCTATTAGGTTCTTCACATTAACAGGCATCTGAATCTTTGGTACTAATTTTGCAGAAGTCTTTATTTCATTACAATATATGAGGAAATTGCTCATGCATTTTATCAGAAGAAATTGAAAACAAAGGTTCATTTCCATCCGGTTTAGGAAACTTATTTTTCTAAAATGTAATTCAGATCTTCACTACAGTAAAAGGGTGTTTCGGGTCTTGAATTCTGACCTTTTTCAAACTAATGAATATGCTGTGTGTTGCTGTGTTGGTGCTGTTAGTCAAGACCAACACTCTGAGGCAGACACAGAGGACGTTCTGCCAATGGCACAGAAAACAGCATAAGCACCGGTAGGTTTGCTTCAGCTGCTCCTCATGGAGATCCCACGAGAAGATACCGTGGGTGCAGATGGGTGCTCTGCTTGCAGTGGTGCGTGTCTCAGTGGAGGGAGTCTGAGCTCAGAGGAACCCCCCACTCCATTACCAAGCAGTATCAAAGCCTGCTCTTTGTCTCAGGGAGGGACATTACTTCATCCTTCCACTGAGAAATGGTCCAGATAGCAACGTCAAAGCCTGACATTATTGGCAAACTCAGTAAGATTTGCAGGAGTAAAAGAGACACCTGGGGATTATCTTCCGACCCGATCCACTCCTGGTCCTACACTGTGTTAATCTGTAATAACTATGCTTATGAGCATAGCTCCGAACCAGTCATCCCAATTATTCTGACACACAGTGAGACCTCAATTAACATTTAATTAAAGCTGCTTCAACAGAGTTCTAAGTAGTAGTATGAAATCAGCCTATGGATTAACCACAGTCCTATCTCCTGTGGTCTGAGATTCGGCCAGTTTGGGTACTCCACAATATGCCCAGAATATAATGAATTAGCCTTCCTGTTCCACACCAGAGACTTTGGAATGATATGTTTATTTTTGGCTTGTCAAAAAGTGACCAAAACTCAAGCTTTATATCCAATACAGAAAAGATCAATGATTTCTTTCCCCAAATATAAACATATAACTTCAAGGAAATTTTAATCCTGTTTCATATTTAGCATTAACTTAGCTGGTACTGGCATTATACCACTTTGGTTAGCAATATTAGTGTTGTAACTGAATATTTTCCTCTTCTATATTCATTCATGGATTAACGCAGCACGGCTCAGATAACATGGGAAACACATGTACGTTTCTGTCAGTCACATGGGGAAAATGTTGGATTGATCAGAGTGTTGTCATTTGATGTAAAATAACGCACGCATCCACATGCTACACATCCATAGGGACCGGTTTGGAGCAAATGTTTCTTAATTTTTAACTTAATTAGTCAGATTTTTACTTATAACAGTTCACACCGCAAGTGTCTCCATTTTGAATATTCCTTTCCTCACTATCACGAGTCCACTTGGTGGTACTGTCTTTTCAGAGACCTTGAGGACAGTTTTCAAGGGATCCTGTGATGGTGTGTGTATGTGTGTAGCAGTTGGTGCCCAAAAGAACCTCCTCTGTAACTGAGGAAGCTAATTCATTGCTTTTCAGGTTTCTAGAGAAACTAGAAGTGTCTAAAATGCCACATTTTTAAATCAAATCTTGGTGAACCAGGGAGACAGAATGGCTGAATAGTTTGGTATTTTACTAGTGATCTTGTGGCTCCAATTCATCTGTGACTTCGGGCATTTTTATGGGGATACAGAGTACACTATGCACAGTTGTTATCTACTCTAGGGCCCTGGGTAAAAACTTGGGTGCTTCTACTCTCTGAGTAAGGAAAGACAGCTGGAGGCCCATGAGAAGATAATTTGCATTCTGGATAGGAAGCACACACTCCCATCTTCATCTGACCATTGTCTTTCTTCCCAGGGGTGAGCAGCCAGCAGAAGGAGGTGCAGCGGAGTCCTGAGTCCCTCAGTGTTCCACCTGGAGCCATTGCTTCTCTCGACTGCACTTATAGGGACAGTGCTTCTCGGAACTTCGGGTAGTACTGACAGTACCCTGGGAAAGGCCCTGAGCTGCTGATATCCAGATTCTCCAATGGTGACCAAGAAGAAGGAAGATTCACAGCATGGCTCAGCAGAGCCAGCCGACATGTCTCCCTGCACATCGGGGCCTCGCAGTCCCCTGACTCAGCCACCTAGTTCTGTGCAGTGAGCACAGTGCTCCCCAGGCACCTGCTGCCTGCACCCAAACCACAGGGGAACAGACATGGCCTCAGGGAACAGGGGTGCAGAGTGAGTCCAAATTCTCAAGAAGGTATCTAGAAGACTTCCTGAAATAAAGGACTTTGTTTCTTTAACTAAAGACCTGCATAGACCAGCTATCACAGAACACATGGTATTGTGGGGTGGTTTGGCAACAATTAGTGAGGAGACAAGGAGACAGTAAAGATCATAGGAGTGTCTCCTTCCCCTGATTCCTAGGTATCATAGCAAGCCCAGGGAAAAGGATTGTTATCTTATATAAATAAGTTCTTGTAATAGGTATTAAGATAGATTACAGAAAAAAAAATTTCAAGTTACACATCATATAACAGAAGTTGTCATCTGTTAGCAATGACCTTGTTTATGTGGTTTATGGGGTCAGAAAGTAAGGTTTCTGGCCAGGCATGGTATTGCATGCCTGTAATTCCTTCACTTGGGAGACTAAGATAAAAGAATTGCTACAAGTTCCAGCCAGTACGGGCTACATAAAGAGTACAAGACAAGCTTGAACTACATAGATCTTTTCTCAAAAAACAAGCAAGATTTCTCTCCAGTGTTGTTTATATAATTGTAAGAGCATAATTATATGATTAGTAAAGACACAATTATAGAATAACAAAGTTATAGGCATGTTATAGCAAGTTAAAATTAAATAGTATTCACTGCCTATGCTTCTGCTGCCTGTCAAATAAACACCCTGCTAAATTCAGTCAGCCTTGACTCTCTGGAACCAGTTGCTTTTCTTCTGATAATGTGCTGGGCCAATTTGACTTTTCTCAGCTTAGGTTTCCCTTAATTAAGAAAATATATATAATGCTTCTAACTGGCTTCAAGGATTTGGGTTGGGGCAAAGTAACCCAGCCAAAGATATTTTTTTAACTCTGCTTGCTCTCTGTGAACTCCCTCCTCTCATCCCAGGATGTCCCTATGTTATGATAAAAAAGTCCTCGTAAGAAAATATATCTAGACCATATATGACTTAATTGAAATGTATTTCCTGACAATACATGACTTAATTCAATCCATGTAACAAATCATGTAATGCCTTGTACTTCCACTTGCAAACTATATTTAAACTGGACTAAAAGCTGGTTCTCTGCTAGTGATTTGGATTTGGCCCCACTATCATGCTAGCATAATAAACAGTTGCCTTCTAACTCCTTGGTGCAAAGAGTCTTCCATTCAGTTTGATATCAGATTTCTATAACATGGTCACAGACTAATTGGATGCAACCAATCATGGATTTGTTTACATTCTTGATCTGCAAAGCTGAAGACTCTGAGCATAGCTTTTCAAGTCAGGGAGGAAAGACTGGCAGGACAGTCAAGAAGAGCAGAAAGTTGTTCTGGAAGCAAGGTAGTAAAATTTCAGCTCGGGCTTTTATTGCAGGCCTCTGACATTCTGGCACTCTGGAAAGAGCTAGGCTGTGGTGCTGGTTTGAACAACTATTGCACACTGAAAGGACTCTTTGGTCTTAGGCTGTACAATTATGTATACATCAAGACTGATTTCAGGATTAAATGAGATCATGTGTTATCTTAGGATATATTCCTTAAAATCAGAGTCTGAACATGGGATAATTTACCCATAATTGTTACCGAAACCAGTGGGAAGCATGGCTGAGGTTCAGTGGGGAGTCTTGATTCACCCTGAGCTGAAGAACTGCAGGGCATGTATTGCACCCCAGACTCGACTCCTCAATTCGAGGTAAGGAGCCAGGCTTTCACCTTTTGTGTGCATTATAATAAAGCATCAAAATCACTGGCTGTGGTCTTTTTTGAGATACACTGTACTGGACAATTGTGAATCTCAGTGAAAGAGGCCCATTTTAAGGGGTGTCTAGGAAACTAGAATAGTCAAAACTCACCATCTGGTCTTGAATACACTGGCCTCAGAAACTGGATTTGGTATGAGGCCAGTAGTATCCACTATTAACGTGGAACTCTCTTGGTAAATGAGGAGCATTTCATCAATGATAGACTACATACTGTACAATGTTTAAATTTCTTTATCCTTCCTACAAGGTATATAGAATTGGTCTAACCTTCTTAACAAGTTAAAATAATTTAGGTTAAAGAATTTGTTAATTAAAAAAATCTAAATAAGTATAAGTAATTATTATTCAAAGCTAAGTGTTAGGACTTTTTGAGAGTAGGGATAAAGGAAACAGCAAATTTAGAACATTCACACTGAGTTACACCCCTAGCCATGGTTTTTATTTTTCTTTTGAGACAGGGTCTCACTAAGTCATGCAGTTGCCCAGGGAAGGCTGGAACTTGCAAGAGCCTTTCCCTGCCTCAGCTTCTCAGAGTGCTGGGATTGCAGGTGTGTTTGTATTTATAAATGTTATTACAGTGGGAATTTTAGAGAAACAGAGAAGAATACATGTGCTTGGACAAAATTTTTAAATGAGAAGCACATCTTACCAACACCAAAATTTCTTTATTTTTTAATTATTTAATTTTAAAGGTAATAATACAGAATAAAATGAAACAAAACAAAGCAGTGATAGGACAGTAGGAAATCCACAATAGTTACTATATTGCATATTGTTATCCTCTGAATATATGCTCAGACTACCGGCTTTATATTTGCAAAGTCAATCACACAAGACAAGCACTGGGTTGTTTCTTTACTTTAGTTGTTAACTTCTCAGTCTCTGTTTCTCCAAGTTGCGAGTGGCTTACAGGGGTGGAGGGGGTGGTTTTTGTCTCCCAGCTCGAGGGCTGGGGCTTGCTCTCTCATGGAGGGGCACTGGCAGTGAGCATCGCCTCCTTCCTGTGTCTCCCCGGCCAGCAGAGCTTCCACTGGCACATGCGGGGCTGCACAGCTTCCTTGCTGTTTCTTCCTGGCCAGCACAAATACGGCTCCAAAATCTCAAACTTACTATATTCTTTGATCTTCTACAGGAAAGAAAAATCTATATGCAGAATCAAGACATATAAAACAAGACAATCAAGACAAGAAGTACAAGGGAGGTGTTTTCAGCAAAGTTCTGGCTTGTGTCTAGATGGCCCCCAAAGCTTCAAGCTTTGTAGGGGTGGCTGGACCTGGGATTAGTTGTGTGATACAGGACCAACGGTGTGTGATTACTAAATTAGTTCACTGATTAGTACAGCATAGTGCTGGGTACAGGTAATGGTCCACTCTGGGTGCGAGTACTATCTGTCCTAAGATTGCAGCATGGATAAAATATAAGGGACACAAAGAGGGCTACTTTGATGCCTTCTGCTTGCTGCTTTTGCTGCCTCCTACCTTAAACCTTCAACACCGTGAACTGTTTTTCTCCACTGCAATGCCCCTCTGCCATGTCACTCTGTCTTGGTGCCATCCAACAATGAACTGAAGCCTCTACAAACTGTGAGCTACTATAAACCTTTTCTCCTTTAACTTTGGATAATGGGTATTTTTGTCTTAGCAAAGAGAAAAGTAACCAAAACAAGCAGTGGAATGTCCAGAAAAGAGTGAATTATTCTGACCTTGTGAAAATTATCCTTGTGGGCAGATTCTCCTTTCTCATTTCTGTGAGCCTCATCTTATTTGATTATCTATTTTGCCTTCCAATGGTTTCTATGCCAGTGTAAGTTGAGTAGGGAAGACCTTCATTTTTCACTTGGTTGTAAAGCAGACTCCTGGGATTTGACCCTGACTCACATCCGTACATGATTGCTGCATGCTCAACTGTGTTGAAGAATGTGGTCAACCTCCCCCATGGTTTCTGTCCCTCCCACAAGCTCCTTTCATTTCTGTTCTGTTGGTTGCACTCCTTCCTGCTTTAGTGAGTTCATGTATATTTATTTTTTTCTCTCCTTAGTAGTTTCCAGAATCAGTTGTTATATTTGCCTTACCTTTATCATTTTAATTTTCTCCACAGATAAGCTTAATGCTTGTTAAGTCCTAATGCTTCTTTTAATGTGACATCCTTATAAATTGACAATATATGTATCAGGCTGTCCTAATCACTGAAAATTGACTCATTTTCTCTTCTTAAACATGCACAACTTAGTGATTTCTCATACACCTAAAAAAACATCAGATTGTTAACTTGAAACCACCCAGACAGAGTGAATCTCTCCAGGAGGGACCCTCCTCATTCCCAACGCCCCTCTGACCCAAGCTCTCTGGAGAAAGCACACCAGAAAGTTGTGTTTCCAAGCTTGCATCAGGGGCTTCCAATTTTAAAAGAAAAAAAGGCAACAGTACTTGTGTTAAAAAAAAAAAACAGTCATTCCTGGATTTAGTGTGTTATCTGCATTCCTTCAGATGTCAATCAATCGGTGACAATGAAGTCCTTGGTCACAGTGTTGGCTCACAGCTGTGCAATCTGGGTTCACATTCAGTGACCCTTTACGGCCAATCCTTAATCAGTGCCCAGCAGGCCCTCCACTGAAGCTGCACTTCTTGTACATCATCAAACCCCACTGTATGTTACTGACGAAATCACAGTAAACGGAATATTTAGGGTGCTGATCGTTCAAGCATCATACAAAACCAGTGAACAAACTGATCATAATTCTGAATGAGACACTGACATTTAAAAGCTACTCAGTTGAAATCTTTTCTGTTATTCCAGTGATTTCACCAAAACTTTGAGGCAATGTCCCCATAAACAGGAACTAAAATAGATAAGATAGAACTGAAGATTTCCTAGGTATTCCATTTTAAGAAGTCATACTATCTCATGACATCATATACAATTACATATGTAATAAACATTTTTCCTCATTTTCAAAGCACATTAACAAAATTAGTAGGAAAATAGACCACTTTTGCCAAAGTTCACAGTACCAGACATATTAATTCTCACAGAGGTATCCAGGATAGGAGACTGTTTTCATTTACTGTAAGACAATTGTAAATATATATATTTCGGAAGCTTACATACTCTACTTAAGACTTTGAATTTTTTACTTGTGGTTAGGTTCACAGAATGGAATTTTTAAAATCTCTGCTCCTTTAAATGTTGTGAAATTTAAGTTATCATGAGTACACTGAATATGAGATCTATTATTGTAGCAAATTGGAAGTCTGCAGTGGGGTACCGAGAACTACAGCCAGTGTCATGCGGCAGGTCTGCAGTTGTTGTTGTGCCCCTGAAACTTTGTGCTCCTTGTCCAGTATCTCCCCATCAGCTTCATCACTCAGCCAGCCTTGAACTTCACCAGTAATGTCTCTGCTTGTGGAGTTGATTCTTTCAGATGCCTCTTACAAACTCCCTGACGGAATGTTTGTCATTCTATGCCGGGTTTATTTCACTGACCATGTCCTCAAAGCTCAGCAATGCTGCTGCACATGGCAAGACCACCTTTTCACGTAATGAGAGAAGTATTTCTCTTATGCTCTTGGCTGTCACAGTGTTCAACCATGGTGGGCACAGAAGATGGAAAAGATTATTCAGAGATGAGACTTACTTCAATCACTGAGAGGCCCACAGAGGCTATTTTTCAACCAAGAGCTCCCAGCCATTAGGGAGACTCTGGGAGAAGCAAAAACCCTGATGCCAAGAACTCTCTGGTGTTCACTTAGAATATCAGAGTAAGAGAAAAAAAATCAAGAGAAAAGCAGAGTTTGGTCATGGAGCCTCTCAAGGCTGGACAGTTTCCTTGGGGGAAGGGCACAGACAATGCCAGACACAGCATATTTACTAATCTAACCTTCTCACTGTCCAACCACTCAGTTCACACGCAGCCTGTGTGCTTTGCCCATAGTTTAACCATCCACTCCTCACAGAGGGTATGGTTGGCACCAGAGTTTTAAGTGTTTCCCTCTAATGGAGCCTGCATGCTATTTGCCTCTCAGTTAAATTAGCTGTGTGCTTTTGCCCAGAGTTTTAACCGTTTACTCCTCGTCGAGCCTATGCACTTTTGTCCTGCAGTCTAATTATTCACCCCATATTTGCCCAGAGGTTCTATAATTTAAAGTCTTACACTTAAGTCTTAATCCATTTTAGCAGACTTTTGCAAGTCCAGTGTCATCATTTGCAAGTGCATTTCAAAATTGTTGAAAAGACCAATTTTTCTCATTGTGGATTCCTGATGCCTTTGAGAAAACCCAGCTGAGTATCTATTTATGGTCTGCTTTCTTAGTTTTCAGTTCTGTTCAATTAGTTCATGTTTCTGTCCCATACCATTTTAATTACTAAAGCTTTGTAATATATACTGAAACAAACAATTTTAACATCTGTGTGTTCTTTCTCAAGATTGTCTTAGCTACTTCGGAACCTTTATGCATATGTTAGAGTCTTAAGAAATAGATTTTGGATTTTTATACTCTGCAAATATGCAATTGGGATTTTGACAAAGATTACATTGCATCTACAGATTAAATTGAGTAGCATGCACATTTTAATTATGATAATTCTGTCAATCTATGACCTTAGAATTTCTTCCCGCTTAGTTCTGTCTTATCTATTATTGTCATCAATGTTTTATAGTTTTCAGCATGCAATTCTTTCATTTATTACTAACTTTCAAATTTTTGAAGCTGTTGGAGATGGCATTGTTTTCCTAATTTCTGTTTTTAATAATTTGTTATTAGTGTACAGAAATACAGCTAACTTTCATATTTTCCTTTTCTATTCTGCAATCTTAGTAAACCTATTCTAATGTTTTTTGTTTTTTTTTAATTTTTATTTGAAAGAGAATAAAACAAAAGAGGGCAGTATAGAGCAGATCAGAACAGGACAACATAGGCAACACAGTACTTTACATTAAGACAACTGGACATCAACAGTAGCTAACACAATATCACTTACTCTGCTATAGTTGAGCATAGTTTCAAATACAATAATATCAAACATAACACAATAGTATAAAGCCATGCATAGAATGAAAGCATTACAGGGCTTTCTGAACCGAATAACAGAAAATGATCAATGGGTACTATAATATCTAATTTTTGATAAAAATATTTTGTTTAAACTATCACACATATTCAAATTCCAATAAGACACAATGTGATAGATAACCAATGGTAGTAGAACAAAAGAAGCATTGTAGGACTTCTAAGAAGGATAATATTAAATCAGCAATAGCTGTCATAATGTTTTGTTTTCTTCAAAACAGCTGTTCATATCATCACACATGATATAGTCAAACAAAACAGAATAAAACCATTCCAACTGATGATTGAAAACTTTGAAAGACTTCAAAGCTATGAGATGGGGACTCATGCTTACCATAAAGTCTTATATACTCTTATCAACTCTCATACTAGGGAGACTATATGGTATTTACCCTTGTGAGTTTGGTTTATTTCACTTAAGAGAATGGTCTCAAGTTGTGTCCATTTATTTATAAATATCTCGATGTGATCATTCTTTATAGCTGAGTAGTACTCCATTGTATAAAAATGCCACAACT
>PVJX010038303.1:0-10894 GCA_004027295.1 Dolichotis patagonum
TAAGGAAAAACTACCAGCCACAGTCTTTTCCTAGCTATGAAACTGACAGCAGAGAATTTTCTACTTGAAGAAACATAAAACAGCATAACAGCTTAGGTTAATGTGTCTTAACTTTTTAGGGTCATAGTATCTTCCTTTGAAAATATGAAGAAGCTGGGTGTGGTGGTGCATACCTGTACTAGCAGCACTTGGGAGGCTGAGATAGAAGACTGTAAGTTTGAGGCCAGTCTGGGGTATGTGGCAAATTTAAAGCACCTGGACTACATAACAAGACCTTGTCTCACTGAGGATTTAGCTCAGCGGCATAAGTACCTGCCTCACAAGCACTAGGTCATGAGTTTGATCCCCAGTACAAAAAACAAACTGAAACAAAATGAGAGACAGAGAGAGAGAGAGAGAGAGAGAGAGAGAGAGAGAATTTGATGAGATTCATAGACCTTCCTTTTAGAACCTAGAAAATCTGATACTTATACAAAATTTGTAATACAATTTCAAAGTCTTCAAAGATACACTCAAATGGACAATCCTTGGCCCAGGTGAAGAAAATAAATCATAGGAACTCTCCCAACAATATTTATGGAACTGGTGGGAAACAAGAGGAAACAAAGGCTATCTGTATTATAGAATTACTATATGATAGGCACTGCATTAGATCATATACATGACTCAATCTTCGTGACAACCCTGTAAAATAGGTTTTTAAACTCTGGATTTTATTTTTTTATTTGTTCATTAGTTTTTAACTAGGTAACAAAGGTTCATGACATAAAGTCCAACAGCCTACCTCTCTCCCCCCACCCTATCCTTCACACCTGATAATCCTCTTTAGAGGAAATCTTTAAACTTGTGCATCTTTCTAAAGATATCCATTACATAAGAACATGTGTTCTGTCCCTTTTTTTTATGTAAATGGTAACAATGGTAACAAATCATAAATACATCTCTATACCCAGTTTTCTTCCTTTTAGCATTAAATTGAAGACTATCAGTATGTATGGAACTGCCTTATACTTTTAAACTTTGACATGTTTTTCTACTTTATAAACACATCAGCATTTATTTAGCCAGTCTCCTACCAAAGGGCATTTTTATTATTCCTATCTTTTATTTGTCACCATAATACAATGGTATAATGAATAGTATTTTACATGTGCCATCTCACATATGTGTGAGAACATCTGTGGAAAAAAATGTCCAGAAGTGTTATTTTCCTTTTTGAAAAAGTGCTTTTGGCATTTCCCCTTAAAAAATCTGCATGCAGTAAGAAATAGAAGGGCTAGGGATTTAGCTCAGCAGTGTAAGCGTCTGCCTGGCAAGCGCAAGATCGTGAGTTCGATCCTTGGAACCGGAAAAAAAAAAAAAAAGAAAAAAGAAATGGAAGAGTGTCTAAATAAAGGGTAGCGAGAGATGTTGACCAATTACTTCACCTCAATTTTACAGACCTTTTGCATGCACAGGTATGGCTCTACATTCCTACTATAGTTTAATACTAGATAGTATCCATGTGAAAATCTTTCAAATATGAAATGGTACGTGAGTATAAAAGTAAACAAAGCAAAGAATACAACCTCTCAAAGAAGAGGCAAATATTTCTTACAATAGTTATATAAATGTTTTAATGATTGGGGCTGAATATTTTCACTCATCATTTCTTCCCTTGTTAATACAAAAATGCAGGCACTAATATGTATACATTCATTAGGGTATAGTTCTGTTTTTCCAAGAAATGTAATTGTTCATTAAAAAAAAAAAAGAAAAAAAATCTTGAAGGAGGCAGTAATAGCAAGGAAGGAAAGCCAGGCCTTCCCAGTAAGCAGCAGCAAATACCTTTAAGACCTGAATTATTTCACTTGTCTCCATGCAGTTTATTTCAACATTCTTCTTCTTTATAAGTAAGCCTTTTTGTTTTTCGTCTTTTTGAGATAGATTCTTACTATGCAGTTCAGACTGGCCATAAGTTCACTTTGCAGCCCAGGCTCATCTAAACTTGCAATGATCATCCTGCTTCAGTCTCCCAAGTGCTGGGATTATAGGCGTGTGTAACCATGCCTGGCTTATAAAAGAGCAATTTTAGGTTCATAACAAAGCTTAACAGAAAGTACAGAGAACTCCCATATACTCTCTGCCTACACATATGCATGACTTCCACAACAATCAATACCATGCATGAGTGGCACATTTTCTACAATCAGTTGATAAACCCACAGTGACATAGTATTATCTCCAAAAGTTCATAGCTTACGTCAGGGTCCTCTTTTGGTGTTGCACATTCTATGTTTAAACAAATGTACAAAGATAGGTATCTACCATTTTAGCATCAAATCCTCTATGCTCTGCTTAATTCACCCCTCCGGTCCTCCTAAACCCTAGGAACTGATCTTTTTTACTGTCTCCATAGTTTTGCCTTTTCTAAGTAATATAATTGGAATCTTACAGTATATATGCTTTTCTGATTGGCTTCTCTCACTTAGCACTATTCATTTAAGGCTCTTTTATGTCTTTTCATGGTTTGATAGTTCATTTCTTTTGTTTTCTTTTTGGTACTGGGGATCGAACTAATGACCTCGCGCTTGCCAGGCAGGCACTTATGCTGCTGAGCTAAATCCCCAGCTCATTTCTTTTCAATGATGAATAAAACTCCATTATGTATTGCAATTTACCTAGACCCTTTCAGAAAGACATCTTGGTTGTTTCCCAGTGTGAAAAATTATGAAAAAGGCTGATATAAACATCTGTGTGCAGATTTTTGTGTGGAGATAAGTTTTTAACCTTTTTGGTAAACATCATGGACTGTGATTGCTGAATCATATAGTATGTTTAATTTCACAAGAAACTACTGAACTGGGGCCAGGGATATAGCTCAGTGGCATAAGTGTCTGTCTGGCAAGTACAAGGTCCTGAGTTCAATCTGCAGTACAAAAAACAAACACAAACAAACAGACAAACAAACAAAAACTACTGAACTATCTTCCAAAGTAGCCATACCATTTCATGTTCCCACCAACAATGAATTAGAGATTCTGTTGCTCAAAACACCTACCAGCATCTGGTATTGTCAATGGTTTTAGTTTTACCCAATCTAACAGGTGAGTAGAGGCATATATATCACTGTTTTAATTTTTATTTTCACAATGACATATATTGAGCATCTTTTCATATGCTTATTTCCCGTATGTGTATCTTCTTGGAGACCTATCAATTTATGCGGGGGTTTTTTTGTTTGTTTTTTTGAGACATGTCTCACTGTGTAGTTCAGACTGGTCTCAAACTTACAGTGATCCTCCTACCTCACCTTTCTGAGTGCTGGAATTAAAGACCCGTGCCACCACTCTCAGCTCTTTTGCCCATTTTATTTTTTTACTATTTTTTTTTAATCGATACTGCGGATCGAACTCACAACTGTGCACTTACAAGGCAGGCGCTTATGCTACTGAACTAAATCCCCAGCCCCAAGCCCATTTTAAATCAGGTTGTTTGTATTATTATTTTTAGGTTTTAAGGGTTTTTTTGGTTTTATTTTATTTTTCAATGCCAGGGATTAAACCCAGGGCCTTATGCAAGCAAGGCCAAGTACTCTACCACTGAGCTATATCCCTAGCCCAGGAATTTGTATCTTTATTAACAGTTCTTTATTATACAAATCCTTTGCAAATATTTCCTCTCCCAGGGTGGCTTGTCTTCTCATTCTCTCGAACAGTTGTTTTTAACAGCTGAGAAAATTGAACCTCTGCTACTGTATACTCAAGACATGCTGTGTGTAGTGGTGCATGCCTATAAACCCAATACTTGGGAGGTTGAGGCAGGATTGTCTTGAGTTTGAGGTCAGTCTGGGTTACACAGTAAACTCAAGGCCAGTCTGAAATATATATATATAGTAAAGGAAAATAGTAAAGAACAGCAAAGACAGGGCAAATTCTGCTCTTATCACTATCCACGTACTGTATTTCCTACACTTATTTGAAAAAAAGAGACAAAATGCTGAGTGAAAAAAAACCCCACCAACACCACCACCTGTCACTCTGGATGTGAGTAAAGGAAACTAACAGCTTTTCTCTTATGCTACAAATTCTCTCTGATCATCTCTTCCATTATTATACCTAAATTATCAACTATATACTGATAATTCCTAAGCCCGTATTTATAGCCCAGATCTGTGTGATCCACATGTGTATTCAATTGTCTCTTGGCCATCTCCACTTATACAGCTCAGAGGTTCTTCAAACAGCTTGTTCAAAACTAAACTTATATCATGCTCCAAAAATCACTCCTTTTCCTTATGAATTCTCTATCTCAATAAATAGACCTCCATTTCAAACCACTTCTTCATGGCCTACCATTGCATTTGCAGAAGTGACCTCAATTAGACAATTCTGTGTCTTATAGCCAGTGACACCATCACTCATCTTTTTTTCCTTTTTTTTTTCAGTACTGGGGTCTGAACCCAGGGCTCTTGCACTGAGCTACACCCTGAGCCCTTTTCTATTTTTTCTTTTGAGACAAGTTCTTCCTAAGTTATCAAATTGCCCTATCTGGGCTTGTACTTGTGATCTTTCTGTGTCTGCCTGGGATTACAGTGTTGGGATTACAGGTATGAGATACCATGCCTGGTCAACTCCATCATTTTCTTTTCCTTCTCCTTCTTCTCCTTCCCCTTCCCCTTCTCCTGTACTTCTCAAGATGTTCTGTCTCACCACAGGCATAAAAAAAACAGAGCTAAGTGACTACTGACTAAAACCACTCAACCCACAAGTCAACATAAAATTGTCCTTCTTTTAGTTGATTTTTCTCAGGTATTTTGTCCCAGCAATGGAAAAAATGACAGTTACACCTCCCAGTATTAATTCTATGTTTGCACCTAAGCAGCTAAATGTTGCAAGAGAAAAATCCATGTGACCAACCTGAGAGGTTTCACTTTAGATTCACCTTCCCTAAATGCAGTTAAGTGTACCTGAGGAGCAGAGTGGAAAGTATTCAGGTTACTGGCATTATGCCCTTAAAGGGGATAGGAGGACCATGGCCTCTCCTTGTGTTTTTTTTTTTTTCTCCTTTGTTATTTATAGTCTACATGCTATTTTAAGATAATTCCTATATATGGAGTAATATAATGGTTAAGGTTCACTTTTTCCCCCAAATGGATATCAATATCCAATTATTTCAGTACCTTTAGCTGAAAATAGTATCTTTTCCCTACTGAATTACTTTGACTTCACTGTCAAAATTCAACTCATTGTATATGTATGGATCTATTCATTGTTTTGTTCCATTGACCTATATAACTATTCTTCGACCTTTAGGTCAGTACCTTTTGTGGGCCATAAGCAGAAGGTAATAATTTTGATCTAAAAAATTTCTATTTCTTTCTCATTCTTTCCTTTCTTTTCTTCTTTATATACCTAGCATGTAAAAACCACTACCAGATGACCCACATATTAAGTAATCTCAGGTTAAAGATTTCATTAATACTAAATGGCAATAACAAGTAAGAAAAAATATGAAAGTTAATTTTAAATGCTCTATAAACAGACCCCTAAAAACAAACAATACTCTAGTGCCCCCTAGTGGGGGGAAACTAAGACAAGGTCAAGCAAGAAGGATGAGGTAACAACACTGCTCAGAGAAATACTGAATATCAATAAATTTGATTAATATTTTCATGTATTCTCTTCACTCTTAAGACAAAAATTTAAATAAAAGTGCAAATACTGAGTTATTTTAATCCAATGTGAATGCAATGAAATAGAAAATTGCTTAGAAAAACAAAATAGGTGTTTGGAATTTGTATTCCCACACGTATATCCCTATACAAAGGAAATGAGGCCAGGGTCCAAAGGTAAAGAGAAAGGGTTTTACACAATTTATTAAGCAAAAAGGTCAATGAAATGGTATTAATGGATCCGTCCCACCTCCTTTCGCGTACTTAGATAACAATACTGCTGCACAGTGACGACATTCCCGATTCTCCTTTGCCTACGGAATTGACTCAAGAACTATAGACGCTTTACATTAAGTCAACTTAATGTAAAGTACTGTGTTGCCTATGTTGTCCTCTTCTGATCTGCTCTGTACTGCCCCCTTTTGTTTTATTCTCTTTTAGCTCAACGGCATAAGCGCCTGCTTTGCAAGCGTGAGGTCGTGAGTTCGATTTCCAGTACCGCAAAAAAAAAAAGAAAAGAAAAAAAGAAATGGTATCAAGATATGCATTGTGAATATAGTCAAGATATATATGTTGACATATAAATATATAATATACACAAAAATGTATATTATATAAACATACCGTTTTTTTCAGGAATTAAAGTAAAAAAAGCTGTCAATAATTACCTGTGGAGAGCAGCACTGAGTGGGAAGAAAAGGGGGATGTATACATCTCTATAGGGCTACTTAGTGAGTTCAACGTCAGCCTGAATTATATGGCAAGACCTTGACTCGGAAAAACACAAAACAAAAAAAAGTACATTTTTCCCTCAATATTTTAATGCTTTAAATATTCCCATATACTCCAAAAGTCTCCATTGAAAGAGAAAATTAAAAATATCTGCTTTCTGAATGGCTGACTTTCGTGTCACTATTAATTTTCCAGTTGGTGTACCATAAATTCCCAGCAGGTCATAAAGATTCACCTGCTGAGCCCTAAAGTCTTTTGCTAATTCTCCACACACTTTCACCTCTCAGCAGTCTCAATCTCATTCAGGCAATAAGATTAATTTCTACTAGAAGACTGAGATTATTATATGTTCTCTAATCTTTTTTTTATCAACATTTGTTGGTATATTCATCTACCTTTTTCTACTTCACTTCTGTTTTAAAGGAAGAAGTCTTTCTCCTCATATTCTTCTAATGACCACCTCATCTTAGTTTTATTATTTTTTAAAAAAATTTCACTATTATTCTTGTCACTTAGGTTCAAAACAAGTCATAATTACTTTTCCTCTCCTTCTTAAAATGTTCTTTGTTTCTTCTTGATACTGCCTTTGAGTTAACTCAACAGAGAGGTCTAAGAAAACTCAGATTTCTGGCACTCTGCTACCAGCTGAGAGGGCTGATAATGGTACTAATAAGGACCAGAAATATCACTCTGTCTCCCCTTCTGTGCTCCTTTGCAAAATCTTTGTTCAGTCTAAAATTGCCTTTTTTCTCTCCCTTCTATTTTGTCTTTTTCTATTTACTTTCTATTCTCCTCTTCTTTTACTGCCAATGTACATGGTGCTTCCTACATGCAGCTCTCCCTTTCCATACCTAATGGTTGTAGTTTGCTGCGCTTTTCACACTGTTTTACACTGATGCTCTCCTCTGAGGTACCTGCTAAATAGCCCCAAGTGTTAATACATTCTCAAGATTATGAGAAAATTTTATATATTTTTTTATTTCCACTATCCTACCCACAATAGATTTCACATGATAATGATTGTATCATTCCCACCCTAGAATTTCACAGGAATTCCACAAGCTTTAATGACAAGAGTCACTTGCACTGTTATAAATGACTTATACACACTCAGCCCTCCATTTCAGCCCCCCCCCACAAACCAAACAAAGCTGCCTTATCAACCAGCTCCCTTCATTTCTGTATCTCCCTATTCTTATCTTGCTGGTTGAGTGGTACCAAAGAATTACATGCCATGAAGCGTCCAGAGGATGCCATGCTAAATTTTGGAATTCTGACATAAAGATTAGTTTGAGCCGAAGGCAACTAAGAAAAAGCATCTAAGTTCTCTGATTCCCTCCTCACTGCCTATCTGCAAGCAAAATATAAATTCCCTTTGTGAAAGTGTCACCTTACCATTTATTTCCCTTCCCAGGAAGGGGAGAAAAGTTTCCTCACAGGAGACAAGATGGCACTGACAAAGAAGCTACACAAACCAACTTTCCTAGTAACCCTTATCTACTATCAGTTTCCCCATCTATTTGTCTTCTCTTAATACTCCCCCTCTAGAAGCTCAAAATTCTTATCCTTTGTCTGTCACTTCTCTACAAAATTAAAGCTCTTTGTTAAAATGCCTAAATTCTAAGTACCAGGTTGAAATCTATGTGAATCACTATGTGCATATACCATGTACCAATTAATAAACTTATGTTTCTCTTTGTTCATATGTGTTTTGCCTGTCTAATTTGTAGCCCCAGCCAAAGAACTTAAGATGGATGTATAACAGGTACTTGGACCCTGAGCCTGCAGATCCCAACAAGTAACTAACAGCAGGATAAAGTTGGTAAATCTACCTTCACTTTACATCTGTTGCCTTTATTACCTTGAAACTTTGGGCCAGATGCCTGCTCAGCTTCACTGTGTAGTTATGTTAATCACTTAAGGGGTGTCTGTCTAAAAACTGGAAATACAAGATTTATTAACCCTAAACTCATCTAATCTATCTTATCTCCCTTGAAGACTGAAGACAAGATAAGAGTTACTAAAGCATTTTTCAGGATTTGCACAGACATTCACTTGCCAGCTTTTTTACAATGTCCTGTTCCAGATCCCCTGGAGGAGAACCTAGAAGTCATTGGTCACTGATTAGGTCTTTCTTTCAAGAAGACACAATCACATCATGGGAACAGAACTGCTCCCTCAAACCACAAGGACAGAGCAATTTCCACAGAAGCAGTAAAGTCAGACCACAGCTCAAGTAGGATTATCTACTCTGCCAGATATGCAACCCCAGGGCCCCAGCTATCCAAACCCCTAACTTTTGCCTTGCTCTTTTTTTCCATAAAACCTCAAAGTTTCTGTCAGTACCTCAAAAATAGATCTTCTTTATCTGTCCTTCCCAGCATGGCCATACTGATTAAAGCTCCTTTCCTGTCCTTCACCTTGGTTGGCATTTGGGGCCAGGTGGGCACCATGGTGTGTTGGAACCCCCAGATCCAGGACTTTTACCATAAAACTCTGGTAACAAGTAGAGGAAAGTTTTCCTCCCTTACACTACCTGTATGGGTAATTTGTAAAAGTAACTTGTATTCCCAACAGTATGAAGTATTAAACACACTAATCTCCCATTGGAAACAAATGAATGCTGTAGTATACACACTTGCTAATCCATCCCTTGATTGGTCAAACATTATGAATGGGCAGAGTCAAACACAGGAAGTGAAAGTAGTAAAATACTGACAAAGTAAGTGTCTGCTCTGTACTCCTAAAACTTGAGATCTTGGGCTTCCAATTTTTTACTCACAGGTAGGAGATAAAGTCTAGGACATATTCAAGGTAGAGAATCTAATAGAGAAAGATTCTTCACAAAACTTAAGCCTGTCTCAACACTGGTGTTTCATGAAGTTGGGAGACAAAGAGATTATTTCCCACCAGCTCTCAGCTTCATTTTCAATGACATCATAATAGCTATTTTTGGAAAATATATAAATTAAATTTTTATTTTAATTTAAAGTTCTTCCAGGTTAGTTGTGCTGCTACACAACAGCTGAAGTAATTGCAAATCTTCTCTCGAGGACTAAAAGTTCCACCTAAACCTTGAAGAATCATTAACAGTTGAAGTCCAAGGACTATAAACTCACAGTTTAAAAGTAAATAAATAAGTAATATTTAAATAAAATATAAAACAAGGCATCAAAAGTAAAAAACAGATGACAGAAACACAAGATTACAGAGTTCATATACTGGTATTAAAAGGCACAAAATAAAATAACTGCATATAATATTTTAAAGAGATAAAATGTTGAAAATATGAGTAAGCAAGGGACTGAACTATCAAAATGATCAAGCGAAGGGAATATAACCAAAATAAACTGGAGTCAGATTATACCATAAATTAGGTAATAAAGAAGAAAATTTAATAAGAGATGGATTCGCAAAAATTATCCAAAAGATAGACAAAAGTTAAAAAAAAATATGAAAGTCAGGGGTGGGAGTGCATGCTTGTAATCCTAGCACCTAGATGACTGAGGCAAGAAGATCACCACAAATCTGAGGCCAACCTGGCCTACACAACGAGTTCAAAGCCAGCCTGAACTACATAGAGAGCTCTTGTCTCAAAATACTGGGGGGGTGAGGGGTTGGAAATAGAAGAATTTCCAACCTGCATATCAAATTATAGTTCTGGCTGGGGATATAGCGCAGCAGTACAGCACCTGCCTGCAAGTGCAAGGTCTTGAATTCGATTCCCAGTACAAAAATAAATAAATAATAAAATAAAATTATAGTTCTGCAAGGAAATACAGGAAAGACTGCAGAAGTCATAATACTCAAAGAGATGAGGCTGACAATTCACCAAAATGTAGAAAAATACCAATACACAGATATAGAGAGAGGCAAATGAAAACATCTAACTACTCTAGGGGTTTTTGTTTTTTGTTTTTTGAGGCACTAGGGACTGAACCCAAGCTTTTGCACTGTGCTACTTCCCTAGCTTTTTTTTATTTTAAGAGAGGGTCTTACTAAGTTGCCCAAACTAGCCTTAAACTTGCAATCCTCCAGCCTCAGCATCCTAAGCAAACAGGATTATAGACATGTGAACCATATTCAATATAATAACTTTTTAAAAAATCTATATTCATATATATATATATATATATATATATATATATATATATATATCAGAATAACACTGTTGAACACCAAAGAAAAGATTTTTAAAGTAACCACAGTGAATAAAAGTAACTACCTACTAAGAAATGACAACTAGCTCACTGGCTGACTTCTTAACTGCAATACTGGAAATAAAAAAAAAAAATCAATGAACAATATCTTTTGGTATCCTGAGATTGTCAATCTGAATTTTATACCATGTGAAACTATGTTTCAAGAATACAATAGCTGAGTGTGATGGAACATGTCCAGTAATCCCAGCAAGAGGATTACTGTGAGTTCAGGGCCAGCCTGGGATACATACTGAGTTCAAACCCTGAACTAGACAGTAAGACCATGTCTCAAAAACAAACAAGTACC
>PVJX010038304.1:0-16418 GCA_004027295.1 Dolichotis patagonum
TGTCATGGTTTATGTTGGTGGCCCCCAGGCCTCATGTATTTGCATTGTGTATTTGTGACTGGTTCATTGTCTAGTGCTTGGATTGGTGGTGTCAGTGCTACACCCTCCTAGGGGGTGGAGCCAGGATGTGATGTAAGGCAGGAAGAAGGGGTGTTACTCTCTTGCTGGTTTCCACTTTGCTGTTTGCAGCTGCCATGAACTGCAGCCCCACCATGCTACCCTGCCTTGGAGCCAACTGAGTATGCACTAAAACCTCCGAAAACTGTAAGAAATAAACTTTTCCTTTCCCAACTTTGGGCATCAGGTATTTTGTCTCAGCAATGAGTAAAAGTAACTAAGACATATGGTTTATCTTATTTATTGTCTATTACATGTTGAAATATGTTACTGGTCATTTTTTCTGCACATGATAATGAACTAGTAATTTTGCTAGAATAAAAGAAGATACTGGTGTGCAGATGATAAAAAATTCAGCATTTGTACAGCAGTTCATGTTTAAAGGCAAATAAACATGTAAATGAATATGACCATTATTATTTGTCATTTTACTTACATATTTTATATCAAATTTATTCTACAAAATTAAGTGAATTTTATTGATAATAAGTGTAAATATCCTTGGTGTGTTTAAAACGCGTCATCATTGAGCATTGGGCAGAGGATGAGAGTATTCAAACTTTGCCTACCTTATTATTGACCATTCTCATTCTTTGACAACTTTTTCTCGGTTTACCATGTGTGATTTTCCATGAATAATTTTGTTTAGTTCCTTTTCATGTAATTTTTGATAAGTATTATACAAGTTGCACAGGGAAATTCTGGTACTTTTTATTTGTCTCATTCACACATGGTGATGTCTCAATCAAGGTAAAAGTACTTTCTCATCAATACTATTGGTAATGAGGCTCAAGATATTTCAAGTTTACTTAACAATAATCACATCTATCTACCAGAATAAAGCGCAATGTATTCTCTGGACATTAGATCGAAGTCACTGCTGTGTTGCTTTTGGAAGACTTGACAGGAAAAGAGATGAGTGTGTAGTGTATCAGTTGGTTCTCTCACCTTGCAGAAGTCCTACTGAGTTGTTACACACCTCACTTTTTTTTTGATACTTTGCAAGATTTGGTATTGTTTTCTATTCAGTGTTTCTCTTGAGTGATATGTTTTACATATTTTATAGATTTGTGTTTATTGATCTTTATTCTTTATACAAAATATTTGCATTGTACACAAAGCTAATATGCTAGTCTTGTTTTGCTTATTTGCCATTGTTTTCCTAGACTTCCACTTTTAATTCTGATGGTTAATATTCACCGAGGAAAGTCTTTGTTTTCATGTTTAAAATTTATTTCACTGTAAAATTCTAAGGCATTGGAGTTTATCTTTCCCTTTTCAATATGTAACAATGTACATAAAATAGAAGAGGATACAATCTAAATTTCTAGATACATACCTATTTCTCTGTAAGCACAAATAAAAAAGTAGTGTGATTACTGTTGGATATGTTTAACACCAGCTGCATTATGAATCACTATTCTATTTACATGTGGAACTGCAGAAGACTGCCTTTCTTTCCTCACATCCATTTTGTCGTTCTCTCTGCTAATCACAAAAGGTGTAACATACGTGTTTTAAGTACAGTATACAGGCTATCACCTTGTTCACGAGGTGCTGAATATTGTCAGTCTTCTGGTATACTTTGCAGTTGAATTTTTCAAACAGAACAAAGGAGTGACTTGTAAGTGACACAATATTTTCTTTGTTTTCCTTTTGTGGAGTTAGTCTCACGAAGGGTCTCACTTTAAAACTTGACTTGCTGGGGCTGGGAGTGTAGCTCAGCAGGCACAGCTCCTACCTGGTAAGCACAGGGGCCTGAGTCACATTCCCGGTACTCCCTCCACAAAAAATGAGAGTTCGTTATGGCTGGGGACATGACTCATTGGCACAGTGCCTACGTGACAAGCACAAGGTCATGAGTTTGATTCTTGGTACAAAAAATACAGTAAACCTTCACTGGCCTTGAGGTTACCTCCTGGCTTGGGCTGGACTCTGAAATCCTGATCATCATGAGACTCTTGGAAATCTTCCTACATCAGCCTCGCAAGTGCTGAGATTACAGCCATGTACCACCACACCTGGCTGAAGTTTCCCTTTGTGATTAATGCCTAATTACTTTGTGATATCTTCATTTTTAATGTGTTTAATATATTATGTTCACATCCTTCCCCTTATTAATCTCACTTAGTCCTAACGTTTCTTATATCTGAATACATGGTGATCATTTCATGTCAATGACATCAGATAATATGCCACCTTACCCCTATTTGTTTTTCATTTTTTCCCATAGTTTCTCCAGGAATACTGCTTTTTTTGTTAGGATGCTCATATTACTCGTAGATATTCTTTTCTTTTTTATCAATAGATTCTAGGTATACATATTAATGACATTCATCTTGGGAATTCATAATTGGACGTGTTGAATCTTGCTTCTTTTTCATCCACGCCTCCTTTATTATCAGACTCTTTTCCCTTCTTGATTTTTAAAACTGTCCTCTTTTTTTCCTTCTATTTTTTCCTTGTATCTTCTTTGTTTCGTCCACCCATCCATTTCCCCCCATTGATTTAAACATTTTCATTTCAGATTTCTCAAAAAACAAACCTAGAGAATCCATTTGATCCAGCAATTGCTTTTCTTGTTCTTGCCCAAAAGAATTAAAAACATCATATGACAGTGATATATATATATACACTTATATTTATACAGGCACAGTATGTAATAGATACATCTTGAAAGCAGCCCATATTTCCTTTGACTGGTGAATGAGATAATGAAGATGTGGGGTTTTTTTATACAGTGGATAATACTTTGCCATAAAGATGGACAAGCTTGAGACATTTCTATCTAAATGAATGGACCTTGAGGTCAAACTCTCAAGTGAAACAAATTGGGCTCACATGTAAATATCACATGATTTCTTATGTGAAAAACGAGAAGTATAAATATGGGCAAAAATGCATATACTTTAATGCTTAAGTTTTTTTCTGAAAAACAAGATTCAAATTTCAAAATGCTGCCTATGTGCAACACTAGAATGAATGATTTAATTCTATGAGTAATCATATTTGAAAAGTGGTATAGTCTAGTCTGTCACAATTCTTCATTAGATATTTGTCTGGCCCCTTTTTGGAAATGGTGCTTTATAGGTTGCTCCTGTGAACTCTGCTTTGGCAACAAAACACAAACATGTTTTTTGTGATCCTGCCAGGCAACCATTGCTACTGTACAATGGTACAGTTGTACCGTTGGTATAGCAGAGAGAAGCAATCTAGGTTCAGAATTCTGTGTGAAACTATTCATGTGGGTTTGGTAACAAAGACATGGAGTTTATATTTGAAGGAACAATCTCAATTCAGCTTTTCCAAGAGAAGTTCGGGCTCTCAGGGTATGAGTGTGAACCTGTTTGCAGGAAATACACATGTGATTCTTTAGGAGGCAGTGAGCATGGAGGATGTAACTGTGAACTTCACCAAGGAGGAGTGGGCTCTGCTGAATCCATCCCAAAAGAAGCTCTACAGAGATGTGATGTGGGAAACATTTAGGAATATAAACACTATAGGTAAGAATGACATCATTTTCTCATATGTATAGTGTGACAACATTAGTTTTTTGATGGGTATTGATTCATTAAATAGAATATGAAAACATTTTGAACAATAGGGCATGTTAACATTATACCATGAATATGATATCCAGTAGTTGTTATATACTGATGTGACTTTTTGTATTTCAATGGCTGCAATTTAGAAAGGATGTGGAATAACCAGCAAACGGAAGAAGAATGCAAAAATTGCCCAAGAAATCTAAGGTAATTTGCATTCATAAGGAAAAGCAATATTTCTCAAGAGTTGATCTGAGAGTTGAAATATTACAGGGAAACTACAATTCATACCATGTTGAAATTTATTTAATTTTATAAAACTTTTTCCTATATGAATACAGATTTTGTAAAATCTGACATTTGAATATAGAACTATTTCAATACAGGAAAGTAAGTTAGAGATGACATTATATAACTAGAGACACTGTCTCATTGGTATAAAAAATTCATGATCAACATCATAAAAATTTATGAAATTGCATTTAGATGTTGTATATAGGCATATATGAAAAGACTACATCTTGAACTTTGACAGGAACTCATCTTCAAGTTATTTGTACATGTATATAAATGAATATTGGGTATATGTGATCTTAAAAAATTGCTAACCTGGAAGCAATTCATATGGATTTTGAATCCATATAATTTCTAGTATATTAATAGAATCGTGTGTGTTCATGTTTTAAAATTCTTAGTATGCATCCTCATGTGGAAGGAATATAAAACAATCAGTTTTATAGTCAATATACAGATGTCTCAAAAACTAAAAATATAAAGTTTGCTTTATATTACATACATAGGAAAAACTACCTATGTATAGTCTGAAAGGATTTAAAAATATTATATCTCAGTGATGTGTATGTATTTATGCCCAAAGCAGAGAGTATCCATGGATTTTCACAACAGCTAAGTTCTGGAAATAATGCACAACACCTAAGCTCTGGCAACAGCCTAAGTGTCAATCACTGTTTGCATGGAAAAGAAGAATGTGGGGTAGGCTCAGCATGGTGGTGCTTCTGATAATCCCAGCACTCTGGGAAGCTGAGCCAATAGGATGACAACATGCAGTTCACCCTGACCAAATGAATGAGCAATGAGAATCTCTCTCAAAATAAGTAATATAAAAGCTAGACATTATTTTATTGCTCAGACCTTTGTTAAATTCTCACCACTGGGGAAAAAAAAATATCTGCTATATGTACTCAGTTGAAAAAGAATGAGAATATCTTGTCTTCTGGCAAAAAAATAAAAAGATGAGACTGCCTCAAAATGTTAAATGAACTGTCAGAAACAGAAAGTGAGTTATTCAAATGTTTCTTTTTATATGAGATACTAAGAAATAAATTAGGGTGTAATATTAAGAGATAGAAGGAAAGAGTGATGGGGAAAAGTGTCAAAAATGATAAATGTGTGATACACATTTATTTCAGTGACTTAAATGATGCTAGACCTTAAGTATTGCAAATATATACCTACTTAAAATTGCCAAATGAATACCAGCCTTTGGGGAATGTACTTTTGGAGGCATCCTCCAGGGTATTTACCCTATGCATTCAGAAAATTTCTTAGCAGATATCAAGCCATTGATATAGAAACAATTATTGATATAGAAACATTTATATTATGATTGATATTTTGTTTCTTTACAGAAAAGAGGTAACAAAATGCTATCAATGTAAAACATTTAGTCAACATAAAAACATATTTCTTCACACATCAGAAACTAATGTAAACATGAAAAGAGCTGCTTTAAAACCAGCCAGAGATATTGTTTGGAGAGACTCCCTGATTGGACATTTATCATTAAAAGTGCTAATCTTATCTCACACTGGAGAGAAGCCACATGAGTATTTGGGATTTGATGACAAGCCAAGTAAATGTAATGAACACAGAAAAACCTGCAGTGATCTCCAGCTGTTTGGAAAGCATGTGAGGACAAAGAATGGAGAGAAAACCCATCAATATGAGCAGTGTATGAAATGCTACTCTGAACTTAGTGAAAGAACTCACTCTAGAGAGAAGACCATTGTTGGTCAAAAAAGTATGAAAGCCTCCACCACCCCCAGTGGTTTTCAAATTCAAGGAAGTATTCACAATGGGAAGAAACTATATATCTGCAAGCAATACAGAAAAAACTTCAATGCTCAAAGTTCTAAACTGCTTGAAAGGAATCACAAGGAGGAGAAACTCTATGTGTGTAAACATTGTGGAAAAACATTCCACACACACAGTTGTTGCCAAAGACATGAAAGAATTCACAGTCGGGTGAAACCCTATATATGTAAGCAATGTGGGAAATCATTCATCAGATACACCCAGTGTCAAAGCCATGAAAGTACTCATACTGGAAGGAAATCTTATATATGTAAAACATGTGGTAAAGCATTCAGCAGACATAGTTATTGTCAAATACATGAAAGAAATCACAGTGCAAAGAAACCTTATATGTGTAAGCATTGTGGGAAAGCATTTACTACAAAGACTTATTCTAATATACATGAAAAATTTCACACAGGGGAGAAACATTATATATGCAAGCACTGTGGGATGGCATTCATTACACATCAGTCTTGTCAAATTCATGAAAGGACCCACACTGGGGAGAAACCTTATACGTGCAAACAATGTGGAAAGTCATTCACTACACACCAATCTTGTCAAATACATGAAAGTGCGCACACTGGTAAGAAACCTTATGTGTGCAAACAGTGTGGGAAGGCATTCACTACACACCAGTCTTGTCAAGTACATGAGAGAACTCACAGTGGGGTAAAACCTTACATATGCAAGCAATGTGGAAAAGCATTCACTACAAAGACTTATACCAAAATACATGAAAAAATTCACACTGGGCAGAAACCCTATATGTGCAAGCACTGTGGAAAGGCATTCACTACACACCAGTCTTGTCAAATACATGAACGAACTCACACTGGGGAAAAACCTTATGTGTGCAAGCAATGTGGGAAGGCATTCAATACACACCAATCTTGTCGAATACATGGCAGTACACACACTGGGACAAAACCTTATGTGTGCAAGCAATGTGGGAAGGCATTTGCTACGAAACAATCTTGTCAAGTACATGAAAGAACTCACACTGGGGAAAAATGTTACATGTGCAAGCAGTGTGGGAAGACATTTACTACACACCAGTCTTGTCATAGACATGAAAGAATTCACACTGGGAAGAAACCTTATGTGTGCAAGCAATGTGGGAAAGCATTCACTACACATAAATCTTGTCAAGAACATGAATGTACACACACTGGGAAAAGACCTTATGTGTGTAAGCAATGTGGGAAAGCATTCATTCAAAAGAGTAATTACAAAAGACATGAAAGAACTCACACTGGAGAGAAACCTTATGTGTGCAAGCAGTGTGGAAAGGCATTCAGTACACGCCATTATTGTCAAGTGCATGAAAGAATTCACACTGGAGAAAAACCTTTTGTGTGTAATCAATGTGGGAAGGCATTCACTACACACCAGTCTTGTCAAATACATGAAAGTACGCACACTGGGAAAAAATATTATGTGTGCAAGCAGTGTGGGAAGGCATTCACTGAAAGAAGTAATTATAAAAGACATGAAAGAATTCACACTGGAGAGAAACCTTACATGTGCAAGCAATGTGGGAAGGCATTCACTACACGCCAGTATTGTCAAATCCATGAAAAAATTCACTCTGGGGAGAAACCTTATGTGTGCATGCATTGTGGAAAAGCGTTTACTACAAAATATTATCATAAACTACATGAAAAAAGTCATACAGGTTAGAAAACTTACGTGTGCAAACAATGTGGGAAGACATTCACTACAAAGAACTCACGGGAAAACCCATATGCATGTGAGCCATGTGAAGAACGATTTGCTAGTAACTCATTTCCTCCCCATAGACCCCACACTGGAGAGGAACCCTATATGTATAAACAATGGGAAAATATGCAGTGAATACTTTATTTTAAATCAACAACATGAAAGAAGTCACATTGAAGAGTGACCCTGTATACGTAAACCTATTTTGAAAAATGGCAAATATTCCTCATGTAGTGGAGTCTTGTACACATATGAATGTTTTGGGTTTTTTTTGTTTTTGTTTTTGTTTTGGTACTGGGCATTGAACTCACAACTTCGTGTTTGCCAAGCAGGTTCTTACGCCACTGAGCTAAACCCTCGGCCCACATATGAAAAATTTGATGTCAGTGTTTCTTCATGGGTTTTTCTGAAAATCCACTCCAGGATGGAAGTTGAGGTCTCCTAGTATGTATTTTTTCTGTGTTACTCAGTAAATCACTTGTAAGTAACTGAACTATATCTGTAGTCTTATTAGAAACAGTATTGAAATAATATATTTTTATGTAAACCATTAGCTTTGAACTTAATATGTATCTTCTAATAACATGATGAAATGTATTTATCACTTCCAAGTAGGGTTAGTATTTATGTAGTTTTAATTTTGTGGGTTTTTTTCTATAAGAAAGTATAGGCTGCTAAAAAGTTAAATTGCATTAATAGTTTTTTAAATTGGAATTTCCCACTATATTTGATTGTAATTTTCTTGGTGTATACAACCCTATTCTGTATACAAAGAGATGATTCTGAATTCCATGTTGTCTATGTAAACATGCACATTTAGAGACAGGGGAACATGTATTATTTTAAAGTCCCTTTGTTTATAGACAACTCGTAGACTAGCAAATGTTTTGTTTTTTTATTTCCTAGCTTGATACCTGTATATGTCTCAACATAAATATATTACATAAAGCAAATAATTTCACCCATTTTGATTTCATGTTGAAGTCAATACTATGATGTAACATTTGTTTTCCTACAATCAACATTTTACTTTTCATGTTTGTTTTATGACTATTATTTTGGTGCTAATTTAACAACCGTTTACACCAAAAAATAAACCACATTTCTGCAAGGTTCTGATTGTCACACATCAGATGGACCGTGCTTTCACTAATAAATAATATCATGATCTGTAATATTGTATCAGAGTGCTTACTAGAGATATACCAATACATAAGAGATGTACAAATGAGATACAGAAATATATAAGCATTTACAAGATCGGGTTATAATCTTCCCATGCACTCAGATGTAGAAGAGTGCAAAAGGTTTCTGTGTACTGGAAGTGCACAAATTCTAGTTCTAGGCTTGGAGGCCACTGTACTATCCCATGTGAGACATTATTTTAAAGACAGAAACAATGACTAAGATGGACACTGTAAAAACAAGTATTGAACCTGGTGTGGTGGTGCACACCTGTAACCCTTGCACTCAGGAAGCTAAGGCAGGAGGATCCTTGTGAATTCATGGAGAGCCTGTGCTACAGTGAGTTCAAGCCCAGCCTGAACTACATAGTGAGACTCTATCTCAAAAAAAAAACAAAGATACACAGCCAAACAAGTTGTGAAGCAGGGGTAAATTTCCACAGCTAGGGTATGCAAGCCTATGAATAAATAGGATACACGGTTTTATGAATAGGCAAGCGGAATGAGGAGCAAAAAGGATTTGGGACAGCAGGGGACTTTGGGGAGGGGCTAAAGTCAGCAACTACAGCAGTAATCTCCTGACTTCAGATTTCTCATAGTGTGATAATGAAGGATTATCTGCTGGCTTGGTCTGAGATTGGGTCATAGGTCACAGGCTAAGAATGGAGAAGACCTAAGGAATGGATCAGCAATTCATCATTGACTACTTATCAGCTCACCTAGTCATTTTTGAGGCAAAATTTGAAATTAAACTGGTCTTGATGGAGGTTTGAAAATAGTGTTGATGTCATCTTTGAAGTAGAAATAAAAGTGATTTCTCCTGGATATAAAAATTCCAAGACATTTTTGATATTTGTCATTGTATAGGGACTGAATGCAGGAAATTTGCCCTAAGATACATTCACTCGAATCTTTGATTTTTTTTTTTAAACTTTTGAGAGCAAGTCTGGCTATGTGGCATAGGTCTTGCAAAACTTTTGGTACATTTTCTACCACTTTGTTGGTATGACAGACCTGTGCCACCTTGTTGGTTTAGGAACGAGGTTTTTAAATCACCAGGATTTACCAAGACTTCAGTGCTTTGGGTAAAATAAACATCGCTGAGCCACTTTGGTGCACACCTAACGATCCTGATCTGAGAGACTGAAACAAGAAGGTTACATCACCAAGGGTGGCCTCAGGATATCAAGCAAGAGCCCATCCCAATACTACATGAATCTTGTGGAGCGTGCATCCACTTTAAAGTAACTTGTGATAGAATGGTGAGGCCCTGAGTTAAGTCTACAGCAATGAAGAGAAACAGTGTTGCACCTGTGTTTAGTGCACATCTCACTTTTAATTTTTAGTTTTACTGGTTTTTCACACTAAGGGTAATGCTACAATCCTTGCTTATGATTGGGGATTGTAGTAATGAGTCACTGCTCTGTCAGCGTCTGCACAAACAGATTTTTAAAGTACATTATGTTAACAAAATATGAGGTATTTAGCACTTTATTATGAGTTTTGCTTTGTATTATGTTATTGTTCCCAAAAACAGATAAGTGTTTTTGTAGTGAGGTGGAATATCAGTTTTTTTTTTGTTTTTTTTTTTTTGTACTGGGGATTGAACTCATGACCATGTGCTTGCAAGGCAGGTGTTTATGCCTCTGAGCTAAATCCCCAGCCCCTAGAGTTGTTTTAAATTTGCATCTGTCAAAAAAAAAACAAAAACAAAAACAAAATTTGCATCTGTCAAATGATCAGCGATACTGTAATTTTTAAAAATCACTGTTCATGTACATTAGCTGTTCAGAGATATACATATGCATAGTTTGACCACTTTGAGTGGAATGAGTTAAGGTGTAGTTAAAGTAGTTTTTGTTGTAGCTGTCCCATAGTGCATATCTAGAAAATATTTTTTTAGATATTTATTTAAAGAGAAAAAAACCCCAACAAAACAAAACAGAAAAAAGGGTAGCAACAGTATAGAATTCCAAAGGAAAAAAAAGAAAAGAACAAAAAAACACTAAGAAATCACTACTTGATAAATTACATACTGTCATCTTGGAAATAGTTGTTCAAGTTACAAAATTAAAGCATACAAAGTAGACATTCAAACAGTGAGACTGTTAAAGTTCTGCTCAAAGATCTAACAAAAACAGTCCAGAAAATATTTTTGCCTAGGAAGTTTAAGTGTTGTGGGGATTTGTGTAAGTGATTAAAAAAAAAATCCATTGTCTCAAGAGGTTGATTGGGCTGGGGATTTAGCTCAGTGGCCTATTCGCCTGCATGGCAAGCACGAGGTTGTGAGTTCAATCCCCGGTACCAAAAAAAAAAAAAAAAAAAAGATTGATTGGCAGCCATGTATTGCATTAGCAGCCAAGCATTGGTTTCTTGTGTGAATAGTGTTGTTATAAATAATACATGAGAGACTATATATGTATATATTTGTATATTATTGGTATTAGAAAATAATACAGTAACTACTATCTGATATTTGGACTGCATGGAAGAGAAATTCTTTTGTCTGGAAATGACAGGTTTGGGGGTACAGGCACAGAACTTTGGAATAGCCAGAGTCATCATTATTCTTCCCACGGTTCCTTAAGTGACCAGGATGTGTCAGGTAAGTTTCATCTGTATATAAGTTTTTATTAGAGGAAAGAGTTGTTTTTTAAAAATTTTTTCAGTAACTATATCTAAGATAAGTGAGGGAAGTACATGTGCTCAATAACACATGTCGCATACTTGAGGTATACACATCAGCAAATTGAGAAAGATAAAAGGCCATTTTACCTTTTTAATTTTGGAGGTGCAAGTGACTTATGTGATCTTTGTAAGAAACATTTTCAAGAATAAAGGAAATTCGTGTGCTTTACAGAGTCTCTTCAGCTGAGTGATGGCTTGTTTATCTGTACTGCTGTGAACCTTTTGAATCACAGTTTTAAAAATTTAAAGTTTTATTAAAGTTTTGACTGATTTTCCCCTTTTCCATATTATACATTTAATTTTCAGTAAGTCACCAGTGCATTCTCTAATGGCTTGTCTATTGGGGTTAATAGAGATATTCATGAAATATTTAACATGTCAGAGTTGGAAGAAAGCTTGTAAGAAAATTGACATTGACCTCCAGTAGAGGGCTAGAAAAGCTACTAAAGGAAATCTCAGCCTTTTCATATGAAATAAAATTGTCTTTTTTTTTTTTGGTACCAGGGATCGAACTCATGACCTCACACTTTCCATGCAGGCACTTAAGCCACTGAGCTAAGTCCCCAGCCCAAAATAAAGTATTCTTAATCATGTTTAGGATGTCCACAACATAGGCTCAATCAGGGACCATATTGAGAGTTTGAATTAGGCAACTGTTACTTCTTTTACCTGTTATGGTTGTCTTAGAAGTTGAATTCCTATAGACTGTTAAGAGGTAACAATTAGAAATTTCCAACGTAGAACATTTTTATAGTCATCATGATGACATCATTGTATTATTTATATGAGATGAAGAAAATTTTACCAAAAAATGTCATCTTTCAATAGAGTGTCATAGAAGAATGCATGTGTCCACAGATGTATTTTATGTGGTATATGTTGGGCCATACAATAAACATACATATGTATTGTAAAGCGATTATATTACACATAGTAATAACTTAAATATGTGTTTTTTGAGATAACATAGAGTTTATATTTGAGGTAACAAACTCCACTGAGGTTTTACAGGAAGAGCTTGAGTTCTCAGGATTTGAGTGTGAACGTTCTTTAGGAAATATGTATGTGATTCTTTAGGGGGCAGTGACTGTGGAGGATGTAACTGAACTTCACCAAGGAGGAGTGCGCTCTGCTGAATCCATCCCAGAAGAAGCTCTACAGAGATGTGATAAGGGAAACATTGATGAATATAAATGCTATAGGTAAGGATGACATCATATTCTCATATACTCAATGGAGAGCTGTGGTTCTTGCTGATGGGTACAGATTCATTAAATAGAACAGGAAAACATTTTGAACAAAATTTCACTGCTGTTAACTTTATACCATGAATATAATTGCTAACAGCTAATTCTTATAAAATGATATGGTGACTTTTTCTATTTCTATGGCTACAATTCAGGAAGGACCTGGGATAACCAGCATATTGAAGAAGACTATAAAAATTGCTTGAGAAATCTAAGGTAATTTGCTTTCATTAGGAAAGGCAATACTTCTAAAGTGATGGTGTGTGATCAGAAATATTACAAGGAATCTACAAATCAGGCTATGTTCAAATTTATTTAATATCACAAAAATTCTCCCAATATGCATACACATTAAATTTTATATAATCTTACAGTTGAATAGAGAAATACTCCACTATCAGAAACTAATTTATTAGTTACATTATGCAACAAGAGATACTATCTCAAACATTGTTATAAAACATTTCATTCACAATCAACATCATGAAAATATATGAAGTTGCATTTACACATATGAAAATATATATCTTGAACTTGAGCAGGGACTCATCTTCAACTTTTTTTTTTTTTTTTGGTACTGGCGATTGAACTCACAACCTCATGCTTGGCAGGCAGGTGCTTATGCCACTGAGCTAAATCCCCAGCGGGATCTCATCTTCAGTTTATCCGTTTATTTTTATAGATGAGTAGAAGGTATATCTGATCCAAATCTTGCTAACATGGAAACAACATTCAAAATGCACATAAATGCTAATGTTAATGATTGAAAACATCCTCCAGATAATTGTGTGCATTCATGTGTTTAAAATTCTTACAATGCACCCTCGTACATTATTGATAAGGATATAAAAGAGTACTATTTTTATATTGAATATACAGATGTCTAAATAAGTAAAAATAAATGTTTGCAGGCAAAACTCCCTGTGTACATTCTGAAACAGTTTAAAAGTATCTTGTCCTAGTGATATACATGTACTTATGCTTAAAGCAGGGTGTGCATGGGAAATTATTCGCAATACCTAAGCTCTGGAAACAGCATAGATTTCAATCACTGTTTGCACAGAAAAGGAGAACATGGGATGGATTCAGCATGGTGGTGCTTCTGGTAATCCCAACACTCTGGGAGGCTGAGCCAGCAGGGTGACAACATGAAGTCCACACTGCCAAATGAAGGAAATATGCCAATCTCTCTCCAAATAAGAAATAAATACTAGAGGCGTATTGTATTGTTGAGACCCTTGTTTAATTCTCAGCATTATGAAAGATGTGCTATATATATTTACCAAATAAATAGGAGAATATATCTTATGGCAAAGAATAATAATAAAAATATTGGGACTCCACCTCACTGTCAAATGAAATAAGTCAAAAATAGTAAGTGAATTATTGGCTGAGGTTATAGCTCAGCAGCACAGTGCCTGCCTGGCAAGCACCAGGTCATGAGTTCGACCCCCCCATATATATATTAAAAAAAGACTGAATTATGAAGTGTTTCCTTTTATATGAGATACTAAAATACAAATTATGGAATAAAATTAAGAAGAGATATAAACGGACACTGTTGGGGTGCAGGTGTCAAAAATGATTGATATGTGATACACATGAGTATCAGTGACTTACAAGAAACTTGACTTTTTGTATGGCAAACATATACCAATTTAATATTCCCAAATGAATACCATCCTTTTGGAAATGAGTGTTTTGAAGGCATCTGCCAGGGCTTTCAGCTTATTCATTCTGAAAATTTCTTAGCAGGCATCAAGCCAGAACTTGTCCTGGTAAATTCATATGGAGATTTTTTTTATTGTGATTGATATTGAAATGAAGAGGACACAAAATGTTATTAATATAAAACTTGTAATCAATGTGAAAACACATTCCTTTGGACTTCAGATGCTAAAGTGGACATGCAACAAGCTGCTTTAAAGCCAGTTGGAAATCTCCTTAGTAGAGAGTCCCTGATTGGGAATTTATCATTAAGTGTGCCCATCTTACTTCACTCTGGAGAGAAACCACAGGAGAATTTGGAATTTGATGACAAGCTGAGTAAATGTAATGAACATCAAAAAACCTCTATTGATTTTTGATTCCTTTCAGAACCATGACAAGACAAAGAATCAAGAGAAACTCTATCAAGATGAGAAATGTGGGAAATCCTCTAAACTTAGTGAAAGAACTCACTCTGTAGAGAAGACAGTTGTCAGTCAGAAAAGTGTGAAAGCCTCCAGCACTCCCAGTGGTTTTGAATTGCATGAAAGAATTTACACTGAGAAAAAAACATATGTAAGCAAAATGAAAAAAACCTTCAATACTCAAAGTTGTAAAATTCTTGAAAGTATTAACATGGAGGAGAAACCCTATGCATATAAGCAATGTGGAAAAACATTCACTACAAACACTTATTCTAACATACATAAAAAATTCACATGGGAGAAACCTTATATGTCCCAGTTTTGTGGGAAGGCATTCACTACATGCAATCAATATCAAATATATGAAAGAACTCAGTGGGGAGAAACTCTATGCATGTAAGCAATGTGGAAAAGCATTCTCTACAAAGAAATAATATAAAGAACATGAACGAAGTCACTGGGGTGAAACCATATGTGTGTAAGCAGTGTGGAAAGGCATTCACTACACATGGATCTTGTCAAAGATATAAAAGGACTCACACAGGAGAAACCTTGTGCAAGTTTTGTGGGAAGGCATTCACTACAAAGTATTCTTTGAGCATCCATGAAAGAACTCACATTCTTGGAGTGTGGAAGACCACACTCCAAGGAAAACCTCAGGTGTGCAAGCAATGTAGAAAGACATTCACTAAAAAGTACTGTTGCACACATGAACTCACACTGGGGAGAAACCATATGTGTGCAAACGATGTGGAAAGGCATTTACTACAAAGTATTGTTGCAGCATGCATGAAAGGGTTCACACGGGAGAAAATTTATGTGTGCAAGCAATGTGGAAAAACATTCATTAAAAAGAGATACTATGAAAGACATGAACAAAATCACATTGGGGAGAAATCATAAGTATACAAGCAGTTGTATACTTGTACCAATGTTGTCAAATACTGGAAACAACCCACACTGAAGATCAACCTTAAGTGTGCAAGCTATGTAGCAAAGCATTCCTTGCAAAGAATCATTTTTTTTAAAATTTTTGTTTTATTTTAAAGGGGATGAAATTAAACACAACACAACAGAACGGGACATAAGAAAGCATAAATTTCAAAGCTAGACAACCAGAGATCTTCACTATCTGTCATATTGTCTGTTGTTTTCTTCCAAATGGTTGTCCATATCTTTGCATACAGGGAGCTCATACTAAATAACATAGCCAATCTTTTCACAAGATGTGTAGTTAACTGGCTCCCACTTGCTAAGGCGGGGGGGACACGGCACAGGGGACAAGACGACATGAGATGTTTGATTCTCAGCCCGAGCGCAGGCAGGCTCATAGCCACCCCCCAGAGAGGGGAGGAGTTCCTTGTTCTTCTCACACGCTGAGTCAACCGCACAGTGCAGGTCCTGACGTGCCAGGGTCTCTCTCCAGGCCGCTGAAAGTCTGCCACACTCACAGCCGCCCCCCAGAGAGGGAAGGAGCTGAGCTCCTTGTTCTCCTGGCACCCCGAGTCAACTGCATGGTGCAGGTCCTGAGGTTCCAGGGTCTCTCTTCTTCGGGCTCCCGGAAGTCCGCCACACTCACTTGCTATTTCTTTCTGATGAATTGACCATTCCATTTCCAAAGTTTTGAAATGGCCAACAGACCACAGAAAGAATTCTCTTTAGGCTCCTGTTTGAAACCAGCAGCTA